>ML785723.1:493659-505447 GCA_009831015.1 Picea engelmannii
CTCAGAAAATGAATATGTGCTCATCAGAGCAATGCCTCAAACAATGAGGGCTTCAAGCTTCATGGAGCTTCCTCAAACTTAAATGGTTAAAAACCTGCATTAAAAGTCTTCAAATGCCTGTGAAAGCTGTGCCAATGGACTCATAACGTCCAAAAACCCCTACCTGGGCTTTTTCGGCCCCTCATTTGGCCAAAAACTCCAAAAGTTATGCTTACTGCCATTTTTCCCCTTTGGCTCTGGTTACCTGTTCGCCATTCTGCACCTCTCGTAGTCTGAACCTACCTTCAGGCGTTTTCCCGTCCAAAACCTAGCACCCACGCTCTCTCCGTAATTGGTGCAAACTGTCGCATCGTTAGCGCGACTATAGCCCCCCGAAACGGAGGTGTTGGGTACATGGGGCCATGTGGCCATGCCCCGTGCATAAAAAGGGCTAAATTGCCAACTGTCGGGTCCCGCACGCATATACATTTACATGGTCATGTAAATTAAACGCATAACCAAATTCCCGCGCTACAAACTATATATGTGGTCATGTGATTGCAAATGTAAACGTGGCATAGAAATAAACCCGGTTGCAAATGTAACCGTGGCATAGAAATAAACCCGATTGAAAATGTAACCGTGGCATAGAAATAAACCCCGCGCGAATGGCAAAGGTTTTGGTCATATAAATTGGCATATAACCGAGTGTTGACAGTTTTAAACCCCGCGCTAATACATTGTTATGGTCATATAATATATTCAATTATGGGTTTAAACAATATGAAAACCACCCGCGCGTGCAAGGGTATAACGGTCACATGACCACCCATAGGACCGGGGTCGGGGCTAATCCCTGGCTCGACCCCCCACCACACAATACCAAATGTACATTTAAATATAACCAAAGGCATATACCTTTCAAGCACCAATGAGCGGAATAATGGCTAGCGCGTGTATGTGAAGTCGTTGCTTGGAGGGGAGGTCCGGGGGTCGAACCCCATGGCCTCCATAAGCTTTTATATGACCACATGAACAAAATTGAGGGGACACGTGGCACCCTCCGATTGGGCCACGTGTCTCCTTATTATTCGCTCCCCCTCGAACACGTGTCACCCTTCAACTGGACTAAAATCAACCAATACGAATACGCCATGTCATCAACTGCCACATCATCAATTGCCCAGTCAGCGTACAGTCGCCACGTCAGCACTGTACGGCCCTGCCACGTGGCAGTACGGCCTGCCCAGTCAGCATCCTCTTTTTTTACCTATTTGGCTCAGCGAGCAGACCTCGATAACTTCTCCATACGGACTCCGTTTGCGAAAGTAAATATACCGCCGGAATCAGGAGAACGAGACAGACACAATGGCACCGTTTTCGTCGCATTCCGAGCACTTTGAAAATTGAGCATTTTTTAGACCCCTGGTCCAGATTCTGATCAGGTACCTTTTTCGACAATAGTCTAGTCGGTTCGAAAAAGGGGTAAACTAGCACCGACGAGACGTCAATTCAAAACCATTTTAACAAGTGTGAAAAGGACAAGATCACTCAGTGATTTTTTCACTTTTAAGGAGTCTGAAAAAAGCTTAACTATGGACTCCGTCAGGGATGTTCTTCTGGACCAGTTTAACGAGTGTGAAAGAATAAGGTCACTCGGCGATCTTTTCAATTTTAGGGAGTCTGAAAAGAGCTTAACTATGGACTCCGAGAGGATTTCTTTTTCGTAAATTTAGTCCCTCAGGCCCGAAAAAAGGAATAAAATTATACCTGAGGATACTCTTCTAAAGAATCAGAATTCGATAGAGTATTCCTTTGTTCGTACAGTTGACCGTCTGGACCGAAAAAGGGGTAAACTACCGCCGGACAGACGTGACTTCAAATTTCAGTTTAACGAGCATGAAGGGTCACAAGATCGCTCGGCAATCTTTTCATTTTTAAAGGGTCTGAAAAGGGCTTAAAAGGAGACCCGTTATGTTTTGGGAGTCCGGAGGGTAAGACAAAGAGTGAAAAAGACCCATGCAAATGAGGCTCAAACTCATATTCAGGAAAGACTATACAGACTCCCTACTATGTTGTCAGAAATGGCATGGACCCCATAATGCAACCAGGAACTACCTAGGGCATCCATGTTTTGGTAAGATCTACCACCAAGTTGCGACACTTCTAGAGCAAATATGACGGTTCTGTGTCACAACCGGATGGGATCGATCCTATATCGTAAGAACAAAAGGCAACGAGATGCAACAGTGGTGATGAAATCCTACCCTATATGCTCAGGTTGATTTTTGAAAAAAAATTTTATGGACCGTCCTTATGTACATTTTATTTTTATTTTCTGAAACTCAATGAAAAATGTCCCAATACCTGATCAAAACCCTGCCATACAACTCTGGAACCACTCAAAATGGTTTTTGGTATAAAGAAACTGATAAAAGGGCCCAAAAAAGTGACAAAAAGAGGCCCAAAACTCTATAAATAGAAGCTGGCAGCTCATTATCACCATTGCTGATTTGGAAATTGACTCTGGACACAAAAGACCCCCTTTGCCAGAGATCATGATTCCGGGAGCTACAGTGGACGAAACGAACTTCTGCTTGGACCAAGTAAGTACAAACTCCCTAGTCTTGCAATTCAATACTTAATTTATGTCTTTTAAGTTGATTTTGGGGGCGTTCGTCGACCTCTAAGAGGTCGGACCTAGAAAAATGCGGGTTGTCCAGTGACAGCCTGCAGGTACCCATGCGCAGGGCTAAAGCTGCGCGCGGGTACCTGCGACTTTCGCCTCGACAGCACACAGGCTACTCCCCCATGATGGAAATTGTGTTGAAATGAAGACTAACCTCCCTCCTTTTCCTTTGTGTGTTTTGCAGGATGTATCCCCAGTGGAGTCACCAATTCTGTTGTTGGGAAATTATACCCTACAGACTAACAAGCTAGGGCTTAAACTTGCATGCAAATCATGACCCTTAAGAAATTACTTTTAACCTTCTACCCCAAACCTAAAATCCTTTTTCACATGCAAACATGGGAAGAATCAACTAATCGTTTTATCGATGGTCGGTGTAGATCCTCCGTTGAGCTTTATCCCGTTGCTTCTGCTGCTCCTTCCAAAAAGAAATCCTGCAATCAAGACAAAACTACGCATGCATGCTATTGTTCTACTAGAGGATTAGAGATTAAACCTAAATCAAATGAAACACATAAGACTCGTGCATTTGGGAGGGGAAAAGTATCTTTTTATTAATCTCAAGATGAATCAACTTACAATGATTATAGAGACCGACCACCGTTCCTCAATCCTGATCCTGGGCTCCTCCTCTTCTTTGTCCTCCAACTGCTTTGCTTGAATTCTCCTAAAGATTGAGGAAAGGCTAAAGGGTTGGGACAAAATGGATTCAACAATTGGGCATAGTTTCTTTGCTATGATTTTCCTCCTTTGAATAGTACCCCTACCCCTTCTTTTATAGGCTAGAAGGAGCTAGGTTTTTAGACGAACTCTCGGCCATGCATGGCTGGGAGTTCCAGTTAACTGACCCAAAGCTTTTCGTTCCGTCGAAAACTTTCCTGATTTTTTGCTTTGTTAGGTAAACGCGAGCTGTAGTGGGCCAGCCAGTGTTCCAACGCGTGCAGTAGAAGGCCAACAAGCATTCCAACACGCCCAATGATAGGTTAGGGTGCGGGTTGCTTGATTTAAGTGGTTTTTCAAGGTTTTATTTAGCATGGCTTTGGCAAGGAAGAGACATGAGTTGGCCTGATGCAAGGTAAGCCTGTGTGGTGCATTTTAGGGTTATAACATCTACTTTTTCTTTTATTTTTTTTCTTTTTCTTCCTACTATATACATTATGTACAATTCTATTCTCTGTGCTGCAATTACCGAGGGTTGGTACGTTGACTATCCCTATACAGTTTCAGTCGACTCCCATTCACCATTCCTTGCATTTCCTTTCCTACTAATTCCTTTAGCTACACAACACCTCCATTTATGACATAATTCATCTCATATGGCCCTAGCCAATGCATCTTGAACTTCCCTGGGTGCTGCAAGTATTTACTATCATAGAGGAGAACCAGATCTCCTACTTTGAAGTTCTTCTTCTCAATGTGTCTATCATGCCAGGATTTATGTTTTTCTTTCTGTACCTCCTGATGGAAACCAACTACAGTTTCGGCTTCTTCTAACTCCATGAGTTGAACCAATCTTTCTTGTGTTGCACCTCTTTCGATCATGTCTATAATCGTTGCAATGCACAGACTTGGTATCAAATAATGTAAGGGGACTACTACTTCTTGTCCATACACCAACCTAAAAGGTGTTTTCCCTTAGCTTCTTGCATGTAGTTCTATAAGCCCACAACATTGTTGGTACCTTCAAGTCCTAGTCATCCCTATTTACATTACAAATCTTGGTCAATGAATTCTCTAATATCTTGTTGAATGCTTCCATTGTTCCATTCGTCTTAGGATGATAAGGAGTGCTCTTCTGATGATGTATCTCAAATTCTTCCAGCATTTGTTGGATTGTACTGTTGATAAAGTGATACCCCTGATCACCCATCAATATTATTGACCATCCAAACCTTGTAACTACATGTTCAAAAAAAAAACGTGTTGTAGTTTTTGTGCTGCAATTCTTCATTGGCGCTTCCTCAACCCATCTAGTCAAGTAGTATTTCATTGTAATAATATATCTATCCCTTGATCTTCTTGTTGGTGGATTAATTGGACCTACAAAGTCTACTGCCCACTTATCAAACACTTGCAAAGTTACTTGAGGTTTCAATGGAATCTCATCCCTCATGGACGACTTTCCAACTCTCTGATAGACATCACAATTCTAACAATACTCCTTTGAATCCTTGTGAAATGTTGTCCACCATAATCCTACGTGCAATGCCTTCTATGCAATGGTTTTCCCTGCATAGTGTCCTCCAACAATCCCTTCATGTGCTTCTACCAAAATGATATGTCTTTCATGCTCCATAACACATCTCCTCAAAATGTTGTCTGCTCTAAGTTTGTATAAGTGACCTGCAATCAATTGGTAGTCTGCAGCTCTGATCACTAGATTTTTCTTCTGTAAAGTGTTAAATGCCTTTAGTGCAAATCCTGTACTCAAAAACTCAATAATGTCATCAAAATACTCATCAGCTATATGTACTAAAAATTGTCCATCTGAGAAGTTGTCCTCCAAGTTACTTGGTTCTTATCCATTAGTTATCTTGGACAAATGATCTAGCCCCACATTCAATCTTCCAGGCTTCACCACAACTTCAAAGTCAAACTCCTGAAACAATAGTATCCATATGCATATTCTTCCCCCCAAGATTGGATTATTGACTAAATATCTAAGAGAAGAATGACATGTAAAGATCTTGAAATGTTTCCCTAACAAATAATGTCTGAATTTATGCAATGCATACACCATGGCTAACCCTTCTCTTTCTGTTGTATTGTAGTTATGTTCTGAATATGATAACTTATTGCTTGCAAATACAATTGGGTGATCTATATCACCTTCTCCTAGTTGTGTTAATACTGCTCCTAGCGCTATTGTATATGAATCCACATGCACATGAAATTCTTTTGCCCAGTCTGGAAGCACTAAAATTGACGTTGTCCCCATCTTCTCCTTCAAAAAATCCAAACTTTGTTGGCATTCATCATTCCACCGATATTTAGTATCCTTCTTCAGTAATTTCTCCATTGACGCAGTATTCTATGCATATCCTCTTATAAACTTCCTGTAATACCCTCTATGACCAAGTGTACTCTTCAAATGACACATTGACTTGGGTGGTGGTAAATTAACTATGAAAACAATTTTAGCAAGATCAACCAATAGGCCCTGTTTACACACCACATGCCCTAACAAAATACCAAAAGGTGCACTGAAAATACAATTCTTAATATTCAATGAAATCTGACACTATTTGCATATGTCTAACATCAATCTTAACACTTCCATGTGATCCTTCAATAAACTAAAAATTGTACAATTATCTAAATAAATTTCTAAAAACTTATGAATAAAGTACTTAAAGGAAGCCACTACTACCCTTGAAACAATTGCAGGTGCATTCTTCAACCCAAATGGCATAATTGTATACTGGAATGATCCCTATTCTGTAAAAAATGTTGTCTTGTGTCTATCTTTTGGTGCAATCCTGATCTTATGATATCTTGAAAACCCATCTGTAAATGAATAAGCTTCTTGACCTCCTACATTCTCCAAAACTCCGTTTGTAAATGGGGTAGGAAAATGATCATGTAGGCAAACATCATTCAATTTTCTCATATCTACATAGATCCTTATTCCTCTTCGCTTATTTTCATGTACCACCATAGGGATGATCCATTCTTATTCTTCCATAGGTTCTATGACACCAACCTCTAACATATTGTCAATTTATGCCTTCACCTTCTGTTTGTACACTGGATTTAACATGTAAGGTCTTAGTCTTATAGGTTTGGATTTTGGATTCAAGGGGATCTTCATCTCTCCTAGTTCTCCCACTAATCCCTTCATTTTTGAAAATGTCGCTGGAAACAAGTCATTGTACTCACATAGTAACTCTGTGATTCTTTCTGCGGTCTGATTATCCTAATAATCCCCAATGCTTGCAATCTTTGGGTTTTTTGCAGTTCCAATGTTTACCTTCTTGATCTTCAATGGTGCAACGTAATATTCTGAATCTAGATTTGGACCTTCTACTTCCCTCTCCCCTTCAACTTTTGGGATCTGGATATTGTGTGGGTTTTCTTCTGTTGGGTCTTCTTCTTATGTGACATGATAACAATGTAGAAATTGTCTGATTGTATGTTTCATTTGATACGCTGTCACAATATCCACTTCAGGTTCTTCGAAAATCTTGTCTCTCACTACCTTCAGTTCTGTATCTATCTCTAGACTTTCATGCTCAAAGGAAAATGTAATCACAAAATTCAGTTGTATCTTTTCCCAATTTGCATTTTCCCTACGTTGTTCCTGTTCAGTGTACCAGTTCTTTGGAATGCCTTATAATGTTTGAATAAAATGATGTGGCCATTCTTCTGGTGGTACTAATCTCCATTGAATTATACATCTTTCTACATTTTATTTAGATTGTCCAATTCCATCATTCTTCTCCTCATATCTATGCTCCCTCTCGACGCAGTAACCTACTGCATTGATACCAGTTGTTTATCTTATCTTTATGTGTACTCCACCAATGGGAGGGTGTAGCTTTCCAAGCAATATATAATATTGGTAATCTTTGATTTTCTAGTACTTCTAATTCAAACTTCATTAAAAATTCTTCTAAGTCATTCAAACCATAAAAATTAGGAGGCTCTCTTACCTCTAAGCCAATCCATCTTAGTTCACGCGTCATGTTGGCACATCTTCTGGTGGATAACTCATGTAATCATTTCTTCCAGTTCTCTAGCCCCGTGTCGAAGTATGAAGCACAATAACTAATACTCCTCCAACTCAACATCTCATCTATAGTTGGGCTGATATAATCCTCTTCGTGCGTGGTAGTTATATACAACTGATTTATATCTTATGTAATAAAATTTTCTATTGCAAGTTCCACATACCTTCCTCCTTCTAAGGGATCTAATGGCGCAATAACTCTGTATTCTCCTAACTCAAATATCATCTTTCTTGTCTTTAAGCTAGTAATAGTCTTGTTATCAAAAGATCAATCCAGACCCAACAACGCTGGATATGGTGAAGTGTTATATACTATGTTAATCACTTCAAAGTATGCCATTGTGCACACTCCATCTAGATCTACTAGTATCCCCTTCAATCTACCAATTGGAACCACTCTATGTTGATTTGTTAACTTCAACTGAATAGGTGAGAATCCCAATGTGGGTTCTCCCATAGCTTCTCATGTCTTTTTAGGAAAGAAGTTGACTTCAGACCCTAAGTCTAGTATGATATCACCCATATTGAAATCTCCAATGTTTGCATTCAACCTGAATTCCCTACTTGTTCTTCTCTTCTTATGAACTTGATTAACCCTCTTGGGTTCTAATTTCATTTCTTCTCTAGAATTATACTTCTCTAACAAACACTATAATGTTTGTAAAGAATTTTTGTCATTCAACAACTTCACACAAGACCCCAAAAAATTTCTCATATTACTTACTTGTTCTAATTGTTGTTCTCTGTTGGTTTGATCAAATAATGAAGGCATGTCATAAACTGGTATGTCATCTATTGGCTTTGTTCCTGAATTCAGCGCAATATTCTCCTTCAAAATATTCTATCTGGCTTCTTTCAATGTCTCCTTCTCTTTGCACGCATAAAACTTCTGTTGAGGTTATGTATTCTTCCTTACCCACTGGTATTGTTCCTAATCCTTCTTTGTTGCATCTCCTCCTGTCTTAGCTCCACCTCTAGTAACTATGTTGATCTTCTTCCCATCCTCTTCCTTGTTTTCCACAACAATCCATTGGATGTTCTGATTATTCTAGTTCCTCTTATCTTGTATCTTTACCAGAAGTGTCTGGAAATATTATGTCTCATTGTCTACTGCGCGACAATACATACATGTCGCATGTCGTTGTGTACAATATTTTTCATAGTTTCTAGGTTTCTGATAGTTGTGAAAAACTACAAGTCCTTTACCTCCTCCAAAGCCTCTTCCTCCACAACCTCCTCCCCTGAAGCCTCCTCTATTTCCTTTATTGTATCTACGCGGTGTATTATACTCTGGTCCCTGATTGTACAACGGCTATGCATTATTGTACTGTGGTGGTGCTACACATTGTTGTGCGTTGTTATACTTCGGTGGTGCTCCAAATTGTTGTGCGTTATTATACTGTGGTGGCACTGTGAACTGTCGTGCGTTGTTATATTGTGGTTGTTGTGCATGTTGTTCTGTCATTAATTCAACTTTTACCCTATATGAATCTGATGTCCTCTCCTTCATTATCTCCAAGGTTCTGCAGTCCTTGTCTTCATGTCCAACTGACTTACAAAAATTGAAAAATGTAGTCTTTGGTACCATTTGATACTTATGCATCATGGGACAATGATAGAGATCATTTCCATGTGTTTTACATATCTCACGCCATGGTACTCCTAGGGGTAAAGGATTCAAGATTCCTGTCCCCAAGTACTACGCAAGGGTTAGGCACTCGTTCTTATGATGACCCTCTGTTCTACAAAATGTGCACCAAACATCCTCCCTTTTTTCCTTCTCCTTATTCTGATTCAACTGAAATGTTAAGTTCTTCAAGTCTACTCTCAAATTTTCCATAGTTGGATCTGTATGCTTATATTGATTTTCCTGTAACTGCAATGCTTCCTGCAAGGCCTCAGCATGGGTTTGGAACTTTTATTTCCTCAAAGGATACTTCAAATGTGCCAATAAAGAGTTAACAAATAAATTTCTATGTTGCATATCAATAACATAGTACTTCAACTTACCTTTTAGCCTCTTGAACTTCTGATCAACTTCCTAGACTGAATCACCTGGTTTCTACTTAATCTCTATCATTTCATTCATGAACTGGTCCTCTGAACTTGGTTTCTAAAATTCATTGGTCAATTTCTTCTTCACATCTACTACAATTGTAGCTGCTCATGTTGGATTATTTTTTCCGAGACCCATATACCAGTCTAATGCGCGGTCTTTGAATGTGATTTCCAACTGCGCAACCTTTGTATCTTCATTTGTAATCTGCTTAACTGCCCATATCTTCTCACAGATAAATAACTTCTTTTCAGGGTCATCTGACCCTTCTCCTCAAAACTTTGGTAACCTAATAGTTGGATCTTATCCTACCATTGTGAAGTTTGTTGTACTAACACCTCATTGCAGTGTATATACTTGAATACTACTTGTTGAACTTATACTTCTTCTTGAATTGATACTAGACCCACGTCCTGTAAAAATCCTTCTACCACTAATCACTTGTTGGTTAAACAATTTTTATTCTTCAGATGTCTTAGTCGCACATGGGGTTGTGGGTTCCACACTAATTTGAATATGGAATGGAGAGACTTCTTCTACGCCAGACCCCTGACCTCTGTTTTTCCTATCATATGCGGCGCACAAGATTTCCTCAATCTGCCTCATCACATGGAGATCCTTTACCTCTTCCTCATCACTGTCCAAGCCCTCTTGCTCAACTACTGCCCTCTTTTTCTTATTGATATTATATTGGTAGGGTCGTCCACTGCACACCACTCTTTCTTTCATTATTATTTCCTTGGTCTGCTCCTCATCCATCATTATATTATCCATTAGTTCCTTCTTCTGACCTCCATCCAGAGCCCTCTCCATATATTAGATCTTCCTTAGTGCTTCCCCCATCTCTCCCATGCATGCAAAGTGATTTAGCTATCTGATTCCATGGTCATCACACCTTTATCATGCAATAATATCTTGATCGACATGTAAAGAGACCTAATGTACATCCCTCTTGGTCCCTTCAAGAAATCCTTCACTGTAGTAGTATATGACTTCACTGTATTGACTGCAAATTCAGTAATAAACCCTGTAGTAATATTGTCTAACAAAAAATCTACTGCGCATGTGAATTTATTATTACCCATTTCCAACCGCGTGATATTCTCAGTAGTCCACTCTACTGGCCTTATCCGATTAGTTGGATGAGTATCCTTCAACCTCAGTAACCACTCTTGTAACAACTCTAGAAAATAACAAAAATATGCCTCATGCAAATTAGTAAATGCATACCATTGCAGATAGTGACGCGGTGTATACTTGGAGCTTCTATTATCTTTCTGTGCGAACTCGAGTTTCTTTGTATATGTTGGTGCAATTATATGCATAATATATTACCAAACATAAATTATCAACCAGGATTCGTAATCAGTAGAGTTGATGCACTATATGCGCCGATAACAGATAGTTTCCTATGTCTGTTTAGTATAGATTAGATAAGAAAACCATTTAGAGACCAACACACTCTTAAAAATAACAATTGTCACTCAATTTGAAAGCTGGAAAGAAAAACTCATAAACAAACAAAAGCTCTTGCTTAGGTGATGGACATGTTCATTGATGGCTCATGAAAAGAAAAGATGAACTTTGATTCTATCTCCTGGAGCAACTAAACTAACAAGTAGGATGCTTCATTAAAGCTCATGTATGGTGAAATATGGAGATCCCACTGTTCCTGCATTACCACACTTTGCAACAAATTCGAATAGTGAAATCAAACAAAATAACATGAAATCAAAATAACAAATGCATGAAATGAAAATCTACACTAACAATTTACAATAAGCTTACCAAGCTAGATTGGTGGCCCTTGCTGATGCCAACATGGAAGCTCTTAGATCAATAGATGATAACTTCTAAGAGAGACAAAATCACTGAATCCAAACTTGCATTAATCTTCAATAGGTAGGTTTACAAAAGGAGTCTCTTCATGAATCTAATCTACATCATAACAATTCTCCTCAAGAACCTATCTCATAACAATTCCCTTAATCTACATAATAATAATCCTCCTTTCAATCTACATAATAATGATTCTCATCCTCTCTACATAACACTGATTCTCCTCCTCCTCATGAAGAGAAGGCACTCTCTTTTATACATGAGATCTTTAAAAAGGAGATAAACATCTCATAATTATAGATCCACTTTTCTCTCAACCCATTTCCCTTTATTACTATTGGATTACTGAGAGAGGGGGTGAATCAGTAATAACGTAATTATAATCTTTTTTCTTCAAATGTTATATCAATGTAGAATTATTATCCAATAATGAGCAGTAATAAATAAACAATCACACACATGCACAGTACACCAGTGTTTTACGTGGAAACCCAAA
>ML785723.1:520338-537926 GCA_009831015.1 Picea engelmannii
ATTTGGTGTTTTGTTCGTTTGTTTATTTTTATTTTTTTCATTTTTTATTATTCTTAAATTTTTAAAGAAAAATGAAAAAACAATTCAAATTCACCTTAAATTAAAGAAAATAAATTTATGAGCAAATGGAGATAAATTCTTTGTGAATTAAAGATGAAATCGATTAGGCATGTTCGCAAAACATTGATTTATTCATTCCTGGAAAAGTTAAAGATATACGACACTTTTTGATCCTCGCGATCACACTTAAGCGTGGAGAAGAGCATACTTATTGAAAGAAAAACTAAAACTGATATGTTTTATTCCTTTGAACCTACCTACTCTACTTCTAATTGGAAGTTAGAAATTGATTAAGTGTATTCAAGGATCCAATGTAACCATAAGCGCAATAGTAATAAGAATATGTTCATTGTGAATTTCGCAAATGATAATCGAAAATAGACGTAAATGTGTGAAATTGACGGTTGAAATTGTAAATTAACAAAATAAAAAGAAAAATTGAATGGATCTAACCTGGTACCTTCTTGAAACCATCGTTCGATAATGATTTCGTAGGCATAGTTTTCACTCCTCGGATCATGTTGCAACTCCTCGTTATCCTCCTTGATCTCCTGCTTGTATAACTGTTCGTCATCAAATGTGCAGAGTTCTTCGTATGTTGATTCATCGTTTGTTGTTGGAGGAGTAATTAAGCCCTCGGCTGCTATCAAGATATCCTCTTTATGAGAAGAGGAGATCCCGACTTTTGCAAGGATCTGAGTGAGTTGTTCCAAGCTTACACTCATAGTTAAACCATATCAAAAAAGGAGATTGATTAATCATCAAAAATTTAAAACTAAGAAATTAAAACTTATTTGTAAAAATAAAACACGCCAAACTTGAACTCCTTGTGTTACTGAGACCCTGATGTCACCAGGTTATCTGTTCGCATAGTTAGCTCATAAAAAATAAAAAATAAATTTGCATAAATAAAAGCACACTTTTGCATAAAAGGAAGAGGACGACCTAACTTTGGAGCAACCCCACTAAAGTGGATGCTCGGGTTCTTACCTCTTGTCTTACCATCTTCTCTCCACCCTTAGGTCGTCCATAAAACCAATCCAAAATCATTAAAGCAATCTAATTCAAATGCTACCTATTACCGTTTACAACTCCCTGGCAACGATGCCAAAATGTTGGTGCAATTATATGCATAATATATTACCAAACATAAATTATCAACCAGGATTCGTAATCAGTAGAGTTGATGCACTATATGCACCGATAATAGATAGGTTCCTATGTCTTTTTAGTATATATTAGATAAGAAAACCATTTAGAGACCAACACACTCTTAAAAATAACAATCACCACTCAATTCGAAAGATGGAAAGAAAAACTCATAAACAAACAAAAGCTCTTACTCAGGTGATGGACATGTTCATTGATGGCTCATGAAAAGAAAAGATGAACTTTGATTCTATCTCCTAGAGAAACTAAACTAACAAGTAGGATGCTCCATTAAAGCTCATGTATGGTGAAATATGGAGATCCCACTGTTCCTGCATTACCACACTTTGCAACAAATTCGAATAGTGAAATCAAACAAAATAACATGAAATCAAAATAACAAATACATGAAATGAAAATCTACATTAACAATTTACAATAAGCTTACCAAGCTGGATTGGTGGCCCTTGTCGATGCCAACATGGAAGCTCTTAGATCAACAAATGATAACTTCTAAGAGAGACAAAATCACTGAATCCAAACATGCATTAATCTTCAACAGGTAGGTTTACAAAAGGAGTCTCTTCATGAATCCAATCTACATCATAACAATTCTCCTCAAGAACCTATCTCATAACAATTCCCTTAATCTACATAATAATAATCCTCTTTTCAATCTACATAATAATGATTCTCATCCTCTCTACATAATACTGATTCTCCTCCTCCTCATGAAGAGAAGGCACTCTCTTTTATACATGAGATCTTTACAAAGGTGATAAACATCTCATAATTACAGATCCACTTTTCTCTCAGCCCATTTCCCTTTATTACAAAATACAATCCCTTCAAATCCTCACACATATCTCTCATATATCTTGGATAAGATATGACAACTAAATCTCCATGATCTTCTCCTTGGATTAGTATTGAATTATCTCCTCAAATATTGAAATGGTGGAGGAAGTATTCGAGAAGTCTTTTGAGTTAATCCTTCACATATTCCTACACATGATAAAGCTCACACATTTTTGAGATATATGAAAACATGTCAATTTTCTAATATTTAATCACAAATTCCCTTTTAATACTAAAATAAATGATTTGGAAAATAATAAGGTTTAATCCATATTTAATTATGAAAATGGTATCATGAAAGGTTAATGGGGCGATGAAATGTGAAGAATGAGGAAGGGAAAGGTGGATGAAAATAAAACATTTATGAGTCCCAACAGTATCCAACCATATTTCAATCTCTTTCTTTGTAGGGTTCCATGGCCTAAACATTCCCTTCTACCAGTGCAATCTCCTCATCAAATCCCCTCCAATCTGATCTACTGAGTTCCAACTGAAAACATAACCATTTTTTGGATGTATGGGCTAACCCGGTTTCTACGTTAGTTCTCCAACAAAACCCTAGAAACCATCGGCCCCTCTGGTAAACCAGAAGGAAACACTATGCACCGAGTGCACAACTCAGTCTCACCCGATATGGCTTATGGATGATTGCATGACCCAAGTGTCTGCAATCATCGAAGGGATGGAACTCATGGGAATGTTAGGCCTATTATACTTCTTCTACTTCAATATTCATTCTACCATACCATCACTCATCAGATCTACCATTCTATCCATTCAATAACATTCATTATGCATAAAACATCATATTATTCTATTGTGTGCTATGAATAAACTTCAACAAATTCATTCATTTATTTATTCATTCATCATAAAGCATATCAAATCAACAAAACACACATAGGGAAACCATTTTTACCGTGGTTCACCCCCCTAGGCTATGTCCACAATGAAATTCTGCTTCTTATTATTATTCATCAAAATAGGTACTGCACTGTGTGTATTACATCAAAAGTCTATCATACTCTGTGAGGTTGACCAATGTCTCACCAAGATCCACAACTTACGACCTAACCCTCAGTTACACTCCATGACTCTTCATACAACCAAAACTGATACTTTGATCGAAAACATATCAAAGACTCAAGACTTAGAAAGGTTCTCCAAAATAGGTTCTTCACACACTATTTCTAAGATCTCACAATGATACCCCTAGATACCTCCTACATCCTCTATTTATATTACAAAAATGGGTAAACCCCCTTTACATTGAATACCAAAACCCTAAGTCTAAGTGGACTCAACTTGTCCACATTCTACTTGTCTTCACATGCTAATCCACAATTCCATCGCGCTGCTTTTCCTTATTTCCCACTGTGCGTTGCTTCCTTGTTCCATTCTGCCTCATTTGATGTGTTGTATCTCGAACCTTACCCTAAAATTTCTTGCTCCAATAGGCCCCCAACACTAACCTATGGATCGTCCTGATCCACTCAGGCAATATCAATTTGTTGGATGTATGGGTTGACCCAGGTTCTACTTTAGTTCTCCAACAAAACCCTAGAAACCATCGACCTCTCTAGTAAACCAAAAGGCAACACTGGGCACAGAGTGCACAACGCAGTCTCACCCGATATGGCTTATACGTGATTGCATGAACCAAGTGTCTACAATCATGGAAGGGATAGAACTCATGGGAATGCTAGGCCCAATATACTTCTTCTACTTCTACATTCATTCTACCATATCATCATTCATCAGATCTACCATTCTATCCTTTCAATAACATTCATTCTGCATAAAACATCATATTATTTTATTGTGCACTGCAAATAAAATTTAGCAGATTCATTCATTTAATTATTCATTCATCGTAAATCATATAAAATCAACACAACACACATAGGGACACCATTTTTACCATGGTTCGCCCCCCCGGGATACATCCACAAAGATCTTATGCTTCTTATCATTATTAATCAAAATAGGTCCTGCGCTACGTGCATAACATCAAAATTTTGTCATACTCCGTGAGGCTGACCAATGTTGCACCAAGCTCCACAACTTGCGACCTGATCTCAGTTACAGTCCATGACTCTTCATACAACCAAAACTGATACTTTTACAAAAAACATATCAAAGACTCAAGAGTCAAAAAGGTTCTCCAAAATAGGTTCTTCACACATGTGTTCTAAGATCTCACAATGATACTCCTAGCTACCTCCTACATCCTCTATTTATATTACAAAAATTGGTAAAACCCCTTTACATTGATTTCCAAAACCATAACTCTAAGTGGACACAAAGTGTCCACATTCTAACTGCCTTCACACGCTAATCCACAATTCCGTCACACTATTTTTCACTAGTTCCCACAACGTGTTTCTTCCTTGGTCCATTCCACCTCTTTTGTTGTGTTGTATCTCGAACCTTACCCCAAAATTTCCTTCTCCAACAACAGATTGTACCTGCTTGAAATGATTTGAACTATATGAAATTAAAGTTGTTGTTAAGGAGTATTTATCTTCCCAACGATTTCGGGGCAGTAACACTGTAAAAAAATTGTTTAACTGCTAAGAAATACAGACAAAAGAAAAAAATGTTAATGTAATACAAAATATTATCAGATCATGCAACTCTTCCATAACAAGATGTGTTGGTGAGCAACATGTGGAGCATGTGCATGTGGGTTGAGCACTTTTAATGGCTAATGGAAGTGCAAGTGTAAGTTAGTGAACTAAACCAGGTGTATTTTATAACACACATAAAAGGATATCGGGTTACCTAACACATTTAATAAGTTAAATTAATTTAAATGAACTTTCATGTAATACTTTATTCTTTATCTTTTTATTAAGTAAAGAAAAAATAACACTTAATTCTACATTCCTTTGATTTGGATTTCCATCCATCTGCCACAAAGATGCACGGATGGAGGGAACAAAAGATGCATCGATGGAGAGAATCAAGTCCATAATAGCTACTTGAGCATAACCCTTGGATGCGTACATGTAAGATGGATACATGTACTATCAACAAAATATGCATCATTGAATTAATTGAATTATACGAAGATAAATGTTAATAATAACAACAAAAAACTGGTAAGATTTGTAATGTTGGTCACCATCAATATAAATTTGTTGATATAATAGTTACATGAAACAAACTTGATTTTCATTTGAAAGTGTATGTTAAGAACCAAAGACTGAATACAAAAGCACCACAATAGAGATACAAGAACAATATGAAAAATCTCATTTATTACTATCAAACCCTTGAGGTAGGGAAACACCATACAATAGATCATATTATGGAAGGGATCCTCTCCTGTTCACTTGCCTCTTCAAGGGGGCATCCTCCTATTGAGCTACCGCTCCAAATACAATAATTCTCTTCATATCTCATTACATTGTTTGAACCTCTTTATATAGTGCTACCATCACCTAAGAACATTCTAGATGATGAATCTTTTGAAGTAGAACCTTCTAAGAAGTCATTTTACATTTATTATATCTAACTACCCATTTATTATATCTAACTACCATAGTGGGTCTTATTTAATAATATAGTGGACCTAGTCCACCTTACATTGAATGACCTCCATTATTATTACTATGGGCCCTCTGGGCCCCCCACTACCTCTCTAGCTACCTTACATTTCATCCCCCTTATGAAAGTGTTGTCCTCATCGCTTGATGTATAATCATATACCAGGGTCCCATTCATAAGTGTGGACCATAGTGTTGAAGTAGACTAGAGAACCAGGGTCCCATTGAGAAATGGTAGCCACCATGCTGAAGTAGTCCAACCGCCATTGTAAACCAGGGTCCCATGTCCAATTTCTCATGTGAACCCCACATGGAAGATATCGGCGCCCAATAACCAACTGAAAATGATGCTCCAAAGATTGACACCTATTATGTGGATCCAAATAAGAAGATCCATCCACATAGTGGAAAATGGTCGTAGCAGAATCTGAAATGAATAATACCACTGTAGAATATGCAGGATGGACACTGCTAATAATCATTGGCTCTTGATTTGTCACATTGATGCTCTCTACAAAAACTGAATTAGAGTCATCAAATAAAATATGAAAGTGATTGTCATCCCAGAAATAACAACTATCCATATACCAATCATCACAATCGACCTCAAAATCATACCAAACATATATTTCTTGATTACATTCATCCCTGATGTCCTCCATAAGAAATATCTCATGCATGCTATCCAATGAATCTTGAATACTACGAAAACTATCATTGAGGCCATTTGCAAGGTCACGCAATCTAGCATCCAATGTGTCATACAATTGAGATTTGAATGCTTCAGTGCTTCGTAGAAATTCTTTGAGGGTTTGAGAGGAAATAGCCATATGATAACCCTATGAACTCTTCGGCCTCGTAGCTGTCATGAAAAAATCCAAAAAATAGAACAATAAGTTACGACATAAAATTTTAGGTTTTTTCTGGAAAAACCCTAAAAAACTGTTGAATTTAAAATGCTCATAACTTCACTTCCCAGACTTCGTTTCGGTTGATTTTTTTTTTAAATTGGGTGAAATTGTGAGAGGAACTCAGATATGTAATTTGTTTGGACAAATTTGGCCTCCCACATCTCTAAAAAAAAAATAAAAAAAATCGCGCCGCGCTCCGCGGAAAAACAACCTTGAAAAAATGCAGATTTTAAAGCTTCAATATCTTGATTTCCCAGATTCCGTTTTCGACGATGTTTTTTTTCAACTTGTGCATTTTTCTGAGAGGAGCTCAGATCTAAAACCTGTTTCTGCAAATTTTACACAGAAATATACCAAAAATTTATGGAATGTCACGACCCTCTTATTTCTTCTCCGAAAAAAAACTCTGCAAAATTAAACAATATTTGCCCACAATGTCTGCCAAGGAAAGTTCTCTGATACCACTTGTTGAGAACCAAAGACTGAATCCAAAACCACCACAATAGATATACAAGAACAATATGCAAAATCTCATTTATTACTATCAAACTCTTGAGGTAGGGCAACGCCATACAATGGATCCTATTATGGAAGGGATCCTCTCTTGTTCACTTGCCTCTTCGAGGGGGCATCCTCCTATTGAGCTACCGCTCCAAATAAAATAATTCTCTTCATATCCCATTACATTGCTTGAACCTCTTTATATAGTGCTACCATCACCTAAGAACATTCTAGATGAGGAATCTTCTAGAAGTAGAACCTTCTAAGAAGTCCTCTTACATTTATTATATCTAACTACCATAGTGGGCCTTATTTAATAATATAGTGGACCTAATCCACGTTACATTGAATGGCCTCCATTATTATCACTATGGGCTCTCCCCTCCCCCCCCCACTACCTCTCCAGCTACCTTACATTAAGGTAGCTAGAGAGGTAGTGGGGGAGGGGGGGGGCTGAGGGCCCATAGTGATAATAGTGGAGGCCATTCAATGTAAGGTGGACTAGGTCCACGTCCCTGAGGTGTAGGACAGTCGGTGACGGAGTGTGTTGTTAAGCCACTCCGTGATGTTAAAGTCACCGGTTCGAAACCTGCGGGGAAAAAAAATCCAACCATGTTAAGGGTTGGTGTGGCTTGGGCTGGGTGCGATCCCTGGGTGATTTTGACGGCTTAGATGCCCCTGAGTCGCGGTTTCTCAAGCCACAGGTTAATCGCCTAGCCAACATGTCTCGCACAAATTAACCAAAAAAAAAAAAGGTGGACTAGGTCCACTATATTATTAAATAAGGCCCACTATGATAGTTAGATATAATAAATGTAAGAGGACTTCTTAGAGGGTTCTAGTTCTAGAAGATTCCTCATCTAGAATGTTCTTAGGTGATGGTATCACTATATAAAGAGGTTCAACCAATGTAATGAGATACAAAGAGAATTATTGTATTTGGAGTGGTAGCTCAATAGGAGGATGCTCCCTCGAAGAGGCAAGTGAACAGGAGAGGATCCTTTCCATAATAGGATCCATTGTATGGTGTTGTCCTACCTCAAGGGTTTGGTAATAATATAGTACCTTACAGTGTAGGAAAAGTTGCATATTTCTATCATGTTATAGACATATGTTATAGGAAACCAAGCCTTTAAATTATTATTACTGCTAGAAATACAGACATACAAATGATGGGTGCCATGTCATCACTACTATTGCCTTGCTTGTGTCTACAATCACCAGCCACCAATAATAATGAAAATTGTCAAACAGATTGGAATCATTACATGATGTTTGTAATTAACAAATGGAGATAGAATTACATTACATTTCCCATCAAAAGGGTGAATATCATGGTTTATCAAAACCATAGTCTCAAAAAAGTTGATTCAATGGAAATGGTGGATGACCACTGAGATCCACCTGGATCACAAGGATGGATTTGAGAGGATGTTCGAACATCCTATTTACTTCAAACAAGCCACCAAATGATAGAGGTAATATTGTCGATATCTTTTGATAAATATAGTTGTATATTTTTTTGTCTTATTTAATTCACATGTAATTTATTGTAACATTTTGCTTCAATTATCTAACTATTATTGTCTATTGTTTTATAGATATTGGCACATATGTTGGGGATGAGCCTTCCTAATAGGACGAGAAGATGGATGATGCAACTCAATAACCCGTTATGTTTTCGATTCCCTCAACCTCATACAGAGGTTGAGGGATGTTTCTCATTCCACTTCATCTGGCTCATCTTCTGAGGATGATGCTCATAATCCTCCACTGCATGATTCTCCACCACCTAGTCCTCTACTAGACTGGCCGACATTCCCTCCACCACCACCACCACCACCTCCTCCACATGTGTCACCAGTTGCACCATCCACTAATCCTCCTCCTCCACATGATCCTAGTGGAGAGATATATCAGACTCTACTTTTGTCATTGCTATCTGACATGGGTACAGATAGACCCTCTACCTATGGTAACAGAGGCATTGATGCCTCTGGCTCTGGTGGTGGACCTAGCTAGTAGTGGTACTTGACATGTATATTGATTGTTGTATATTTGACTTGAGATGTATATATGTCATCTTATTGATTTTGATGAGATGTATATTTTACATGTAAATTGATATGTATATCGCTCATGTATATTATGTTTTTTCATATCATGTTGATGTTGTTGTTGTTTGATTTATAAAATGTATTATGAGTACGCTAATGATTAACATTATTAATAATTTCTCTATTTCTAAATTAAATTTGATATGTATCACTCATTTAAATTTAGAGTTTCCATAAATGTTTAACTTTGGTTTTATGAAATCGTTTAATTTGAATTGTTATTGAACAAACTTATGACTGTTAATGTTATATAATGTTTAACTCTTCTTCAAGGTGAATTGTTTGGTGTCCAACAAGATACAATATGTTGATTAAACATATTTACAAACAAAAATACATAAATATGATGAGTAAAATGATTGTGATTTGAATAATTATTTATTTTTCATATATTGTAATAATAACATTATGATATAATTATTCACTAACACTATAATATAATTATTCACTAATAATAATGATATTATTTTATTAATTTTTATGATTCAAATATTACAAGACAAAGTTCCAATTTATTGTTTGCTAAAGTCACAATTATTATATTTTATTATATTTTAATATTTCCAAAGATTTTATTAATTTATATTATTCAACCATTATAATATATTAAATTTATTTAATTAAGTTTAAAGTATAAAATATAAGAATAATAATAAATTTTGATCTATACATTTTTTTATGAAATGGTTTTACAATTTTTAACTCAATTATCAATTTTATGAATCTTTTATTAAAAAAGTATGTAAAATAATTTAAGTATCTCTTGAATCTTCTATTAAAAAAGTATGTTAAGTATTATATTTGGCTGATTTTGTATTAAAATGTATACAAATATTGGATTAGGTTAATAATTGAAAAAATTATCTTTCATTTATTTTAATATTGACGTTATAATAATTATTCATAATTAAATTTATAATAGTTTTATTTGATTATTTTTATTATTTAAAAATTATAGTTAATTAAATTTAACTGATTAGATATGAAAACAAAATCATTAATAACAATGAATTTTGATATATAGAGTTTGTTTTAAAAGAATTTATGATTTTTTACTCTACCATCAACTTTATGAATCTTTTCATAAGAAAATGTAAGTATTAGATTTGGTTAGTGAAGAAAATAATTACTTTATTAAAGTTAAAAGAATATTAAATTAAAATTATTTTATATTAATATTAAAAATACAAGAATATTAATAAAACTCAATAAACAAAAGTCATTGTGTAGATGTTATAAGATTTATTATCCATTTTTTATGTAGTGATTGTATCTAACATGGGTGTAGATGCATCAATATATTCACAATGAACAAAATGATTTTATTGTTGCATTAGCATGCATTGTAATGTTTTGGTGATTTTATTATCACTTGTCAATTATTCTTTTTGTAAGTGTATTAATCGTCAATGCTTTATATGATGGTTTCTTTGTTTGTTTTAGGATATCAATCTTTGTTTTCCATTGTAACAACTTGGCTAGTAAAAGTTGGATTGTTACTTTTTCAATGAAAACCCAATACGACCATTCATATATAACCAAATTTGAGGTGCCCGAGTTGGTTCGAGACGACTGGGGCTAGGGTTTGATGTACGCGGAGCACTAGGACCTCATAATCCTTTAATCAAGCTTGTTCTGAAGTAGGTATCTTCTTTGTAGATTGGAAAATTGAAAAGCCTCTCATGGAAGCGATGAAGAGGGTGCAAACCCCCTCATACAACAATGTGGTTGCCAACAAACAACTAGGGGAAAAAGCACGCAACCACCATTCTAGCCGCCACCTCACCTCGAGGAGCATATTTAATAGGATGAGCAATTTGGCAAAACAATGGATGTGGAAGCAAAAAACTCCCATCCAAAAGTGACTAGCATGTGGGATCCGGGGAAATGCATTCCACTGACGACCAGAACACCAAGGTATGTAATCAACTCAGCCAGAGTGGGAGAACACACTCAATTCATGAATGAACACACCCTAATAGGAAATTTTTTGGGACTATGGCCCTCTGAGTGGGACTTAATGCGTTGGATCAAAATATGGTGTAACCCTAAGGGTCATTATGACCTTCAGTTGGGATCCAAGGGTTTTTTCACAATCATCTTCTTCAATCTTAAGGACAAATACCATGTCTTTGAAAATGGCCCATATTTTTTCAACTCTGCAGGGTTGTATCTAAGATTATGGACATATCGCTTCAGTCTAGAAAAATAATACTTCTCCTTTGCACATGTCTGGATCCGCCTCTACTCCCTTCCTCGGGAATTTTGGTTAGAGGAAATCCTCACAGGCATTGGCAACACCCTTGGAAGGTATGTCAAATATACATAGGTTACATGACATAGAAGGTACACCTCATATGCTTGTATTTGTGTTTACTTACGAGCATCCCTTTTGTTGTAGGAATTTCCATGAACATAGATATCTCTTTAGGGTTTGTCCACTAAACACCCCTCTGCATCCCTCTGAGGATGAGAAAAATGAAAAAAGAAATAGTTTTACCCAGGTGCAAGGACAGAAGAAAACAAACCACAAAAAATCAAGCCAAGGACAAAGCAAAAATCCTTCCACCAACAACTCTTTTGAAATTTTAAACCAACTGCCAGACTCCCAAGAGGTGGAAAACCCCCACCATCATGAAAATCGAGGCAACACAAAAGGTAAAGAAAAGAAGATTACAGAACCAGTCTTGGAACAAATAATACAACCTGGATCTCTGGTTCAAATGGAGGCGGACGAATTCACAGAAGATTAGGGAGATATGGACATGACTGTAGACGAAAGAGACTAGACAGACATAAACCTAGAGAGGCTTACAACAAGAAGAAACTGGAAACTCTCCTTAGAGAGAAAATTTGCAAGGTCCACAAAGTTTGTATTGACTCAAGAGTAGGTGCAACATCTTGATCGGGCAGTGGACTGAGAATATGATTGTTACAAGGAAAATATCTATGGAAAGGGGTAAACCATAACATAACAACACCCAGAAATCAACTCTAAGCTCAAGTATGCTAGATAAATAGAAATGCTAACAAGAGAAGGATAAGAGACTACCTCATTTAGATGTATGAAGAAGACCTTAACTGAGCTCATGAATGAAATATTAATGCCTGCAACTTGTCCTCAACAATCAAGATATACAATCATATAGAAATTTAGCATATAAACTAGCATAATCCATTAAAATGTATAACAAATATGCCCATGAAAAGTATTGTAAATATTTGTGACATATAATTGGACGAGAAAATAGTATTTCTATTAATGTAATCAACATAAGTACATAGGTGACAAACTTTTGTAATGACACATATCGGAACCGAGAAACCAATTCCCTCCAGCTGGGCCTTCACCACTTCAGTCTTCCACAAAGGCAAGCTCACAAGTAGTAGGATTCAATGAGGTTCTCCATCTCAAGATAGGAAGAGCTTGGGGGTCAAACACAAGAAGCTCAGACTTTCAAGGACAAACAGATGCAGACTTAGATTTCTCAATATGGGTAATAAAGAAATGTAATGTTATCCAATCGACATTACTGCCATTAGCTAATCTAAATGTTCTTGGTAAATGAAACATTTTGAACATCATATTCAGATTTGATCCGTGCACTCTATTAGTACTAGGTTGCTCCTCAAATGACACAGGCATCTTTGTTTCCTCAATCATCTCATTGCAACAAAGTGCCAACCTCTCTTGATTCCTTCTCAACTGCCACAAATTGCAGATACTTCAAAACACCAGAGCGATATTCCACATAGTGTTTGCTACATCAACTTGCATATCTATGCATGTACTTCCACGAGAACCTTACACAACAAATTGATCCACCATGAGCAATCTAGGTAGACAAGTCAGATTCTGTCGCCGCAATACAAACATGTATGTTCGACAAAGAAGCTATAAATCAATGCATTCATGACATCATTCTTCATCATGGTTGCTCAATTGGCCCTTCACATGATTATAATCACGTAGTTCCATGTAGAGATTAACTTTTACATGGCTATACATAACAGTCCTAATGATGTGTCCTCCACTATGACCAACACACATCGATCATGTACCCAATCTCATACAGTTGATTTTGAATCTCTAATGACCTTTTCATGACAAATTCTCATGAAGCAACATATGCACTTCTTCAATAAGTAGTAACACAATATTTATTTTAATGATTAGCAACACTGCAAACACACTATAGCACGAGGAAAAACCATGTTTGACAACATACAAACATGAAAGCCCATATCCGTGTTGATACCATATAGAGAAATAAAAGAGTAAACACCAAAATTGTGTTGAGTGATCTATTATATCAAACAATGTTACATATGTATACATCAAGCTTTGTCTTAAGATAAAAATACTATCTTATCACAATCATAACTAGTTGAAATCATAACTAGTTGAAAGCACATCTCAACCACACACCAATTTAAGAGCTACTCTAGTTCTCATCCAACAACCTCCTACACCCACTTACATAAACCCACTTACATAAACCCACTCAAAACAACCACTTACATAGACACACTCTACCTACTAATACATAGAGGGAAAAAAACCACTTATATAAAGACACACTCTACACACTATGGATACTTACTATGAAGGATGGATGCCCTCGATATTCATATAGTGCATTAATGTTCATATTGCAAAAAGGTCATATACATCCCCCTCATCATTTTCAATAGCAAGCCAAATGTTAAAAGTATAAACTTTTATTTATTTATTTATTATTTCTAAATTTTCATATTTACAATAATAACTCAAAATAAAACAATCACCACTTTCTACTATTAAAAACAATATTCAATAAATTTCAAAATTTAAAAAACATTAATGTTGAATATACAATAATAATAAATTTCAAAATTTTAAAAACATTACTCTTTAATATATAATTTTACTTAAACTTTAGGAACTTAAAAAACTAGATAACACATACAAAGTCAAATGCTACTTCTATATACAACAACGATTTACACATCAGATTCACTTTGGAAGCTTCCTTAAACATGTTGAATGCCATGACCTTTGCATGAGTGACTTGTAAACCATCCTTATCACAAAATAAACTAAGTATTTCATATTGGGTATGTAAATCAATGTCATGTGCAAAACATCTACATGGTATCAATGTTTTCAAAGCCTATGAACACTGAGGGGCAAGATTTCTACAATGGAATCAAGACTGTTTTTGCAAAAATCTAATCACTAAGAGACCAAGGGGGAGATTAGGAATTTATGGGGTTGTTGTGAAGTGGGTTAACTCAGGAGCAATCTTTCTTTTAGAGTTAATTTTCTGAGCATCTAGGTTGGTTTAAAATAGAGCATAATCCCTGGAGTAAGGTTTTGAAATGCATGGAACATTGATCCATGTGAAACTAGATTACTCCTAAAAATTTGATTGAATTCAGACCCATTTATTTTTGCTTGAAAAACAAAACTCAGAAGGAAACATTGGTTGGAGCTAGGTTACTCCTCCTGGTGAGAGGATGGAGTTGGTTGATTAGAAATCTACGGGGTTGGAGCAATGAAGCAGGAATGATTTTTGAAAATCAAGGTGTGTTCATCTAACTACCAACACGTTTATTGCGGGTCAGTCGTCTTGTCAGAAACGTCATGTCAAAAGCGTTCTCAGTAACTGAACGCCCCGATCTACCGGTAATGAAAGGGCTGTCTGGTGCCGTCCTAATAGCATAGCTAATTTTTTTCGTAGTGTCGTAGTCAGAATGTTTTGCTTAATTTAATTCCACACCAGCTTACCATTATTACCAAACCATGTTCTAAGTTTTTATTAACTCGGGCGGCGTAGGTCTTAGGCTCTTCCATCCACAACTATAGTGCCACGACGGATACACATTGTGTATACTTCATTCGCTGATTCCAAATCCCGATTCCCCTGCCAGCCCATCAATCATAATTGTTTTGAGATGTAAGGAAGTTTACAGTGTTATTATACGCACGCCGACTTATATTTTTAATGAATCGTAGTTAGTTGGGTTTTATTTTCCACTACTTAGTTAGTTGGGTAGTTAAATCTATTATTATAATAATAGAGACACATTTAATGAGTTCTTTCCATTATTGAATTGGATTTTATTTTCCACTACTTAGTTAGTTGGGTAGTTAGATCTATTATACTAATAATATAGACTCATTTAATGAGCTCTTTTTGACTTTGTCCAATAGATCATTTTGTAATGTTATATAAAGGCCTAACAAGCCTTCTTATAATATCAAGTTACTCATTTTGGCCTCTCTCACATTTTCTATTGTTCATTGTGAGATTCATTAGCTTTGAGTGATTTACTAGTAGTTAGTTTTAGAGGTGAGACTCTTCTTTGAGTCTCACCTCCCAATTACTTCATTTACATGTTGTTTTTTTCCATGCTTCTTTTTATGCAAGATTCACATTTCTAAGCTCCTCCTATCTCGGCATTCAAGCCATCCAAATCTCAACCCTCAAGATCTAGATCACACCAAAGCTATGTTGAGTGATCTATTGTAAATTCTAACCTTGTACAATATCTACTGCAAACTGATATTCAGAAAAGAACAGAAAATATACAATGGCAAATACAAACATTACACAGAGATTTTTCACCTGGAAACCCAAACCAGGAAAACCAGCATATATTATATTCATACACATTGTTCTACATTGTTTACAATACAATATACATATAGGAGCCAGCGGCATCCAAAACCCTAACCCAATGACCTGGATTAGTCCAAAACCCTAATTTCTTAACCGGAACTAGAAAACCATCGGTAAAAAACCATGTGCCCAAAACCACCTAATATCATGTGGTCCCGAAAATATGTCGTCCCGGAAATATGTCGGCCCGGCGAAAATATGTCGGCCCGAAAAAAAAAAAAATCGGGGGCGCTGCCCCCGAACCTCCGCGTGGGGGGCTCCGCCCCCCTGCACCCCCCTCTAACCCCCCTGCGCACCCGGCACAGGCACTCAGACACTACTACTCGTGCAAAGAATATAACACATACCCAACATCTATTACATCAGATAATGTTACATATTTATACATCAAGCTTTGTCTTAATATAGGCATACTATCTTATCACAATCATAACTAATTGAGAGAACATCTCAACCATATGTCAATTTAGGAGCTAATCTAGTTCTCGTCAAACAACCTCCTAAAACCACTAAAAAGGGCTACGCATGTAGAGACACAATCTACTTGCTAATACAATAACAAATTTATGTGGCTAAATATTAGCACACAAGACAAGTAGGAATTAATAATTCCAACACTCCCCCTTTATGAGCACTTGTCTTAATCTTTGTCAGGTCAGGTCTTCATCCTCATTTGGACCTTTGCAACACAATCTCCTCTAGATACTAAAGATGGCCCTTATCAATGAAGTTTGTCTTATGGTTTGACCATGGGCTTGCTTCTTGTAGAAATCATCAATTTGTAAAGGTCCATATAGAGGAACAACCAACCATCGAAATACATGGGTGCCTAACCATTGTAATTATTGGTCTAGTAGGAAGTCCTTCACATACATGGTTCATTCAACTCCTCGGTAACCTCCCCTTGAATGTGAAAACATCTCCATAAACAATTTCCAAGAGCTAACCAGTGCAACCGATTCACTCAATCTCGGTTTCCATCTATCCCTCAAGTCTTACCTCATTTTGACGCATAGAACAAAATGTGTACAAGGTTTTGGTCCCATAACATCACCCAGAGTCCACAACCAACATATGGTCCACTCATAGAGCATTTAACTGACACTTGACCCACTCCTCCAAGTGTTAACAACTCCTTATATGGGTGAACAACCTCCCTCTTTAGGGAAAACCAACAATTAATGCAATAGGTGTTGACTTCAATGGCTCATTTTAACTATGCCATGTGGATGTCCATCAGGTACCCTCATGCTCAAGCAAGATTGAATGACAAGTTTGACTTATGTTCCCAAGCACAAGGATGCACATACATATGTCCTAGTTAATTTGAACTCACCTATTCATCATAGAGACCAAACCTTGCAGATTGGGCACATCATAATTGAGGCCATCTAGTTTTTTACTTGAGCACGCCATGACATCCTTCATTCGACATGGACATACCAAGCAAGCTATCCATCTCATCTTGGACACACCAAGCAATCTTTTATCTTAGACACACCAAACAAGCTATCAGCTTAGATGCACCAAGGGAAAACAAAAAACAAATCCTCGATGCAGCTTTTCAAAAAGACTTGTAGTGGATTCTTATATATTTCCATATCACATGGCCTTTTCTCTTCTCCTTTTACACGGCTTGGAAGCGTCTCATCAACATACCTTATCTTTGCACACTTGCACAACTAGACAAGCTTCATTTGCTTGTTGACTTTCCCAAAAGGACACACTAGTTGTCACTACAATAGATAGCCTTCTCTCTGTCAACACTACAACATA
>ML785723.1:559270-570944 GCA_009831015.1 Picea engelmannii
CTACTCAGGAAGATTCAGCTCATGTCCAGTCTGAGGCGGATAAGGCAAACAACTTCATTGAGCACATTCAACACATCCGCCAACAGGTTCATGACATCTTGGACAGAGCCAATGCTAAGTACAAGCAACGATATGATCAACATCGGGTGCCACACAACTTCCAAGTGGGCGACAAAGTGTGGCTGCATTTGCAAAAGGAGTGTCTCGCTGGACCCCACAGCAAGCTTCATCCACTTTGATATGGGTCGTACACCCTCACCAAGTCTGTAGGGGAAAATGCCTTTGAGATCAGCATTCCACCATTCCTTGGTCCGCACCCAGTGTTCAATGTGGACTGCCTTCGTCCCTACTTTCCACATCTACTAGACACATCCGACATGGCAGAACAACTCACACCAACAAAGTTAAATCTAGACTGCATGGAACAAGCCAGAACTGATCAGATCATGGATACACAGATAAGGCACACCCGAAAACAAAGGATACTTCTATATCGAGTTGTCAAAGCAGGCCAACTCCTTCACCAAGGCAAATGGCTCACTAGGGACCAAGTTCAGCAGAAGTTTCCTCATCTCATGGAGGAACTCAACGCAATGGGGACCATTGCTTCCTAAGGGGGGAGGAATGATCCAGGTGTATATTGGTGGCCACCCACCTATTCCACTTGGACCCCCACCATTGCTTCTTTTAGTTTTTCAGTTTTCGCATAGTTTACTACTTTTAGCAGTTTTTTCGGGTCCTGAACTTCCTGGGCCATTTTGAGGCCCTAAATGATGTTTTTTTGGGTATGTTTTTGTCGCAAAATATCATTTAACGATGCTATTTTGTCTCAAGCGTTGTAGGCCTCAGATATATCTTTCCAACGAGCTATCATACGCCGAAAACGGAGATCGTATGCAAAAGTTACGACCCTGGGAAGTTGATGCACCAACTTACCCAAACGGGGCCCACATGACTTTTGGCACTTCATCTCCTAGGGTTAGGTTTTTGGATGTCTAGGAATTTTTTCATTCCTGGTTATTGTAAAAGGGCCTTCAGAGCCTCATTGTAATCATCTCACGGATGCGAGTAGCGGCCACATCTCTTCTCAGAGATAAGCTACCAGGGCCCTAGCTAGTTTATTTCCATTCTGTCTGTAAGCATATTTCCGTCATTTGTTATTAATGAAATGAAGTCTTATTTCCGCTGCATCTCTGTGTTTATGTGTATTTATGTATTTCATTGTGTTCCTACATAAATCCAAATCACATATCAAATAAACAAAACACACATAGGGACACCATTTTTACCATGGTTCACCCCCCCTGGGCTACGTCCGCAAAGATCTTCTGCTTCTTATTATTATTCATCAAAATAGGTCCTGCATTGTGCACATTACATCAAAATCTTGTCATACTCTATGAGGTTGACCAGTGTCGCACTAAGCTCCACAAATTGCAACATGACCCTTAGTTACACTCCATGACTCTTCATACAACCAAAACTGATACTTCGACCCAAAACATATCAAAGACTCAAGACTCAAAAAGGTTCTCCAAAATAGGTTCTTCACACATGAGTTCTAAGATCTCACAATGATACCCCTAGCTACCTCCTACATCCTCTATTTATATTACAAAAATGGGTAAGAACCCTTTACATTAACTACCAAAACCCTAACTCTAAGTGGACTCAACTTGTCCACATTCTAACTTCCTTCACGCGCTAATCCACAATTATGTCGTGTTTATTTTCCTTAGTTCCCGTCATGCGTTGCTTGCTTGGTCCATTCTTCCTTGTTTGATGCGTTGTATCTCGAACCTTACCCCAAAATTTCCTACTCCAATAGGCCCCCAACTCTAACTTGTGGCTCATCCCGAGTCACTCAGGCAGTGTGTGCCTTCTGCATCGATTTCTCCCATTCCTGGAACTTCTTTGTGAGTGCATCTACTTGTGTTTTCACCTGCGCACTTTTTTTTGTCAGGGTCTCCACCACCTACATTGTGACGTGCTCCTTCAACACTTCTATACTTTATGAGTGCACCTTCTCCAGTCTGCCTTTCTTTGTTTCCAACTCTATTATCATTTTCTTTGCTTACTCATGAAGTATCTCCAACTGAGTTTGTCTTGTATGTCTTTCTTCTTGGATTGTCTTCAATTCTGCTTGCAGATTATTCATTTCTTGCACGTCCTTCATTCTCTTCGATATAGGCATTGCCTTATGTCTTTGATTTAAATCCTGAACTACAGTATTCAACTTCTCTTCCCTCTAATCCAATTATTGGATTCCTTTATCTTCTTCTAGGTTCATCCCTATATGTGCGGTCCTTTCATAGAGATCTGCTACTTATTTTACTTCCAGTGAGATAATTTCGATGTGTTATGTTGCTTGTTGCTCCCTCTCTGATCTGACTTCTGGAGGGGGATTTCGTGTCAGCTTCCCATCTAATTCTATTATCTCATGTTTGTACCCATCCATCTCTTATGCTATCCTCTGTATCTTTTCCTCTGTGCTAAGCTCTCCTACTAGTGCGTTGTTTGGAATTGTTTAGAATGCTTCCTCAAGTCTTTGTTCTAATTTGTTTGCGCATTGTTTTTCCTCCTCACGTTTGATCTGCACTTCTTTGAGAGATATTTCCAATACCTCCTTTTCTTCCTTGGTTGTCTCCAAGTTTGTTGCATCCGTCCTGGATCTGGATTGAACTTCTTATGTGACGCTGATCTACAACTTATAAAACACTTTGGTTGGTATCTTGGATAGCACCAAGTCCAATCGTTCTACATCCTTCAAAGGTGTTTGTGCGGTGTCCTCTTCGACTTGTAGCATGTTTTGGTTTATCTGGAATGTCGTGCTTCCCACTATTTTTGTCTGCATTGTTTCCTTCTCTCCAAATAATGTCTTTTGTTGTGCTAAGGCTTTATGTTGTTCTGTTTCTTTTTGTTACACTACCTTAATCTGGAGGCTTTCCAAAGTCTCCTTGATCTTCATCAAATTTTTCATGATTTCCTCTCTTTGTGATTTTGCGACGTAGAGTGCATCTTCTCCTTGGTATTGCACCTTATCTTCCACTAACTCTGTGCCATCTTCGATTATAGTGATTTGAATGGGCTTCTTTTGTTCTTTCATCTTCTTCCTTTGTTCTCCCATATGAATGGTTGATTTCCTTTTTGATGGTGTGTCTGTTTGCGCCAAAATATTTGTTTCTTGGTTGTCCTTCCATTGTGTTACTTTGCTCCATTTGTTTCCTCTAAGCACTCAGTCCCTAACACTGAGGCCCTTGGTATTGTTTCCTTCTTTCATGGTTTCTTTGTTGTTGTACCAGTAGCTATTGGTTTACTGCACTCTTTTTCTTTTCTAGTGTTTGATTTCAGGCTACTAGACTTCTATGATGTGCCAACTTATGCTTGCTCTTTTCCCTTTGCTCATTTCTTGATTGCTACTTGCACCTTCCATTGATCTGGCCATTTTGCTAGTACCCATTGGACTTCTTCTATTGTTATGCAATACTGCATCTTTAGCCATGTCTTCTTAGGGTCTCTTCTAGATTGTATCCATGTGTTATGCCTAGATGCCCTAAAATTGGCTATCCCCTCATGCTCCTTCACTATTTCAGTTGAAATTCTCCATGTATTTGCAAGCTTCTCCCGCATCTCTTGAATGTACATGCCAAAAATGTTTGAGTTGGATTTTATTTGCTTGGCATCTGTGTTGTGTCGCATGGTTTCATTTTTTGTTGTGCCACACTTTCCTCTTCTATAAAAAAAAACTAAATACTTTGGTTTTTCCCATACCTATAAGGCTATCAAAATCATCAGGCAGGAATAGTGGAACTGTGTTCCAACATCCTGCGCTTCTATGCAATCTTCCAGGATTAAATTGAGCATATACGATGCCCAACTTAGAACTATTCCTTTTGCGCACATTGCAGCTGCTATGACCACCCCTGCAGGGGCCTCTTCTTTGCAACACTTTCTAAGTAGCTTGTAGACCATCAATTTTGTTGCAAATTTGGTAGTTGGGTCATTGATATTCTTAATTATCATACCTCTGTTGCCTTTGTATGTGACAAAAGTTTCCTGCAGTTCCTCTGCAATAGCCTTCTTTTTGTTTTTTCATCAAGATATTGCTCTTGTTCTACCCCATATGTTGGCAGTCCTGTAAGCTTAGAGATTAAGTTGACATCGATCAAGACATGTCTGTCCATCCATAAAAACCCTCCATGTATGCGTCTTCTTCTTCTTCTTCTTCTTGTTTTTTCTCTTCAACCCACGTCAGATTGAATGATTCACTTTTTGTGGTTGGAATATCGTCCACGTTGACCACCTCGGTCGTCTCCTCCATCGATCTATTATTTCTTCTGGTTCTTCGTGCGAATTGACTGGGTCATCTGAACCTTGGCGGCTCCATTTTCTTAACTCAGGAAAAATCTTTTGTAGATCTCAGCTGGAATCTTTACAATCTTCTTACTTTCTCACACCATGTTTTCTCTGTCGCTCCTTTGCTAAAAAATCATAAGTGTTTTTCCTTTTGCATGTTTTTCCCTTCTTATAGACTCTGTCATAAATGCTCTGACATGCCCTTTCTTTTCCTTTCACCAGTTTTTCACTTTTCCAATCATTTTTCGTCCTGTCGCGCAGTGTTTACTTTTCCTGTGCGCAGTCTCATGAATTATATCACACTGATTTACTATTTGTTACACACTATTATTCTCAAATATATTTCTACCACTTATTCCTCTAACTACTTCATTTTGTCATTTTGTCATTTTTCTAGTTTTTTCTTCCTTTTTCTTCATTTTCTACTTTTTCTTTTATTTTTCTTCTTTTTCTTCCTACTATATACATTATGTACAATTCTATTCTCTGCGCTACAATTACTAAGGGTATCTCAAATTCTTCCATCATTGGTTGGATTGTACTTTTGATAAAGTGATTCCCCTGATCACTCATCAATATTATTGACCATCCAAACCTTGTAACTACATGTTAAAAAAAAAGCATGTAGTAGTTTCTATGCTGCAATCCTTCATTGGTGCTTCCTCAGCCCATCTAGTCAAGTATTATGTCATTGTAATAATATATCTATCCCTTGATCTTCTTGTTGGTGGATTAATTGGACCTACAAAGTCTATTGCCCACTTATCAAACACTTGCAAAGTTACTTGAGGTCTCAATGGAATCTCATCCCTCATGGATGACTTTCCAACTCTCTGACAGACATCACAATTCTAACAATACTCCTTTGAATCCTTGTGAAATTTTGGCCACCATAATCCTATGTGCAATACCTTCTATGCAATGGTTTTCCCTACATAGTGTCCTTCAACAATCCCTTCATGTGCTTCTGCCAAAATGATATGTCTTTCATGCTCCATAACACATCTCCTCAAAATGTTGTCTGCTCCAAGTTTGTATAAGTGACATGCAATCAATTGGTAGTCTACATCTCTGATCACTAGATTTTTCTTCTGCAAAGTATTAAATTCCTTTAGTGCAAATCCTGTACTCAAAAACTGAATAATGTCATCAAAATACTCATCAGCTATATGTACTAAAAATTGTCCATTTGAGAAGTTGTCCTCCAAGTTATTTGGTTCTTCTCCATTAGTTATCTTGGACAAATGATTTGGCCCCACATTCAATCTTCCAGGCTTCACCACAACTTCAAAGTCAAACTCTTGAAACAATAGTATCCATATGCATATTCTTCCCCCCAACACTAAATTATTGACTAAATATCTAAGAGAAGAATGACATGTAAAGATCTTGAAATATTTCCCTAACAAATAATGTCTGAATTTCTGCAATGCATACACCATGGCTAACCCTTCTCTTTCTGTTGTATTGTAGTTATGTTCTGAATATGATAACTTATTGCTTGCAAATACAATTGGGTGATCTATATCACCTTCTCCTAGTTGTGTTAATACTTCTCCTAGCGCTATTGTATATGAATCCACATGCACATGAAATTCTTTTGCCCAGTCTGGAAACACTAAAATTGATGTTGTCACCATCTTCTCCTTCAAAATATCCAAACTTTGTTGGCATTCATCATTCCACTGATATTTAGTATCCTTCTTCAGTAATTTCTCCATTGATGCAGTAATCTATGCATATCCTCTTATAAACTTCCTGTAATACCCTCTATGACCAAGTGTACTCTTCAAATGGTGCATTGACTTGGGTGGTGGTAAATTAACTATGAAAACAATTTTAGCAAGATCAACCAACAGGCCCTGTTTACACACCACATGCCCTAGCAAAATACCAAAAGGTGCACTGAAAATACAATTCTTAATATTCAATGTAATCTGACACTGTTTGCATATGTCTAACATCAATCTTAACACTTCCACGTGATCCTTCAATAAACTAAAAATTGTACAATTATCTAAATAAACTTGTAAAAACTTATGAATAAAGTACTTAAAGGGAGCCACTACTACCCTTGAAAAAATTGCAAGTGCATTCTTCAACCCAAATGGCATAACTGTGTACTGGAATGATCCCTATTCTGTAAAAAATGTTGTCTTGTGTCTATCTTTTGGTGCAATCCTAATCTTATGATATCTTGAAAACCCATCTGTAAATGAATAAGCTTCTTCACCTCCTACATTCTCCAAAACTCCGTTTGTAAATGGGGTAGGAAAATGATCATTTAGGCAAGCATCATTCAATTTTCTCATATCTCCACAGATCCTTATTCCTCTTCGCTTATTTTCATGTACCACTATAGGGATGATCCATTCTTATTCTTCCATAGGTTCTATGACACCAGCCTCTAACATCTTGTCAATTTATGCCTTCACCTTCTGTTTGTACACTGGATTTAACATGTAAGGTCTTAGTCTTATAGGTTTGGATTTTGGATTCAAGGGGATCTTCATCTCTCCTAGTTCTCCTACTAATCCCTTCATTTTTTAAAATGTCGCTGGAAACAAGTCATTGCACTCACACAGTAACTCTGTGATTCTTTCTGCAGTCTGATTATCCTAATAATCCCCAATGCTTGCAATCTTTGGGTTTTCTGCAGTTCCAATGTTTACCTTCTTGATCTTCAATGGTGCAATGTAATATTCTGAACCTAGATTTGGACCTTCTACTTCCCTCTTCCCTTCAACTTTTGGGATCTGGATATTGTGCGAGTTTTCTTCTGTTGGGTCTTCTTTTTCTGTGACATGATAACAATGTAGAAATTGTCTGATTGTATGTTTCTTTTGATACGCTATCACAATATCCACTTCAGGTTCTTCAAAAATCTTGTCTCTCACTACCTTCAGTTCTATATCTATCTCTAGACTTTCATGCTCAAAGGAAAATGTAATCACAAAATTCAGTTGTATCTTTTCCCAATTTGCATTTTCCCTATGTTGTTCTTGTTCAGTGTACCAGTTCTTTGGAATGCCTTATAATGTTTGAATAAAATGATGTGGCCATTCTTCTGGTGGTACTAGTCTCCATTGAATTATACATCTTTCTACAGTTTATTTAGATTGTCCAATTCCATCATTCTTCTCCTCATATCTATGCTCCCTCTTTGCGCAGTAACCTACTGCATTGGTACTAGTTATTTATCTTATCTTTATGTGTACTCCACCAACGGGAGGGTGTAGCTTTCCAAGCAATATATAATATTGGTAATCTTTGATTTTCTACTACTTCTAATTCAAACTTCATTAAAAATTCTTCTAAGTCATTCAAACCATAAAAAGTAGGAGGCTCTCTTACCTGTTAACCAATCCATCTTAGTTCACGCGTCATGTTGGCACATCTTCTGGTGGATAACTCATGTAATCATCACTTCCAGTTCTCCAGCCCCGTGTCAAAGTATGAAGCACAATAACTAATACTCCTCCAACTCAACATCTCATCTACAATTGGGTTGATATAATCCTCTTCGTGCGTGGTAGTTATATACAACTGATTTATATCTTCTGTAATAAAATTTTATGTTGCAAGTTCCACATACCTTCCTCCTTCTAAGGGATCTAATGGTGCAATAACTATGTATTCTCCTGACTCAAATATCATATTTCTTGTCTTTAAGCTAGTAATAGTCTTGTTATCAAAAGATCAATCCAAACCCAACAACATTGGATATGGTGAAGTGTTATATACTATGTTAATCACTTCAAAGTATGTCATTGTGTGCACTCCATCTAGATATACTAGTAACCCCTTCAATCTACCAATTGGAACCACTCTATGTTGATTTGTTAACTTCAGCTGAATAGGTGAGAATCCCAATGTGGGTTCTCCCATAGCTTCCCATGTATTTTTAGGAAAGACGTTGACTTTAGACCCTAAGTCTAGTATGATATCACCCATATTGAAATCTCCAATGTTTGCATTCAACCTGAATTCCCTACTTGTTCTTCTCTTCTTATGAACTTGATTAACCCTCTTGGGTTCTAATTTCATTTCTTCTCCAGAATTATACTTCTCTAACAAAGATTGTAATGTTTGTAAAGAATTTTAATCATTCAACAACTTCACACAAGACCCCAGAAAATTTCTCATAATACTTACTTGTTCTAATGGTTGTTCTCTATTGGTCTGATCAAATAATGAAGGCATGTCATAAACTGGTATGCCATCTATTGGCTTTGTTCCTGAATTCAATGCAATAATCTCCTTCAAAATATTCTATCTGGCTTCTTTGAATGTCTCCTCTTTGCACGCATAAAACTTCTGTTGAGGTTATGTATTCTTCCTTACCCACTAGTATTGTTCTTGATCCTTCTTTGTTGCATCTCCTCTTGTCTTAGCTCCACCTCTAGTAACTATCTTGATCTTCTTCCCATCCTCTTCTTTGTTTTCCACAACAATCCATTGGACGTTCTGATTATTCTAGTTTCTCTTATCTTGTATCTTTACCAGAAGTGTCTAGCAATATTATGTCTTATTGTCTACTGTGCAACAATACATACATGTCGCAGGTGGTTGTGGACAATATTTTTCATAGTTTCTAGGTTTCTGACAGTTGTGAAAAACTATAAGTCCTCTACCTCCTCCAAAGCCTCTTCCTCCATGGCCTCCTCCCCTGAAGCCTCCTCTATTTCCTTTATTGTATCCACGCAGTGTATTATACTCTGGTCCCTGATTGTATAGCGACTACGCATTATTGTACGGTGGTGGTGCTACACATTGTTGTGCGTTGTTATACTTCAGTGGTGCTCCAAATTGTTGTGCATTATTATATTGTGGTGGCACTGTGAACTGTTGTGCATTGTTATATTGTGGTTGTTGCGCATGTTGTTCTGTCATTAATTCAACTTTTACCCTATATGAATCTGATGTCCTCTCCTTCATTATCTCCAAGTTTCTGCAGTCCTTGTCTTCATGTCCAACTGACTTACAAAAATTGTAAAATGCAGTCTTTGGTACCATTTGATACTTATGCATCATGGGACAATGATAGAGATCATTTCCATGTGTTTTACATATCTCACGCCATGGTACTCCTAGGGGTAAAGGATTCAATATTCCTGTGAGTTATGCGAATCGTACGGGTTAAAGAGAAAATCCATCACTGCACGATGGTGTGCAGTTAATCAAATGAGACAAGTTGAAATGGGAATCACAGTCACTTGCCTAACAACATCTTCATCTTCATCATTAGATCCGCGCCCTTCCTCACAATTCTTGCAAATACCCTAAACAACACGTCTTTAAGCAATATAAAGTGGATTCTTGTCATCCATTAATACAACATCATCTTCTTTATCGTCTTGGTCCTCCTTTCGTTCTTTTGGTGTACTGAAAATGATGATAATCCTCTCATCCACCCCAGGAATGCCATCGGCAACTAGGCGACAATCAACTAATCAATATTTATTGCAACGATGCCTTTGTCAGAGCAGCTGAAGACTGATAGATCCAAGTCTTATTGCACATATCATGGCATTTGCTGGTCTGCATGGATACCTGGGAGTTTATATGTATGTTGCTTATGTCTTGCGCTCTTTCCCACTTCATTGACTGTGAGCCTGTCTAGGCCATCAATCGATAGTCTTGTTCAAATGTTCAACAACCTCGTTTTGCTTCATGTCCTTATATTTATTAGTGGCTCTCAAATAGTGTATGACCACGATGTATCGCCAAGAATCCATGTCTCGGAAAGATAGCACAAGTTGTTAAAACAACTCTAATAATAACATGCAACCATCGTCTTATTACCTTTTCTTAGGAACATCCATAGAATTCATTGACTCGGCATTCCAGCTGTAAGGATAGAGTGAGGGCTATTTTTGAAATTTCATGAGCTTCGTGAGGTTAGTTTTGGAGTTGACAGATCTTTTGGTTGGATTTGTTTACATCCTATGATAAGAATGCTTCATCAAGAGAAACAATGGAAGAAAATTTGTAGCCAGTAAGAGAGAGATTTGTCAAATAAGCAACAGTATAATAATTTAATCCCAATAAAGCATGCCGATGGACAGAAAATTTAGGTAAGGCAATCCATTCAAATTCCTGGGAAATTTTATCATCGAGATCTTGGTGAAAATTTGTTTGCAGTTAACACCGCCACGAAAAGCAATCCCACAATTACCCGCAAGAAAATTCTCATCGTATTTTGAGTAAAACATGATTGTTTTTATCTTGGTTGGGTGAGTTTAAACTGGCATCGAGAGAATCGACTCATATGGATCGATAGGTTATGAAATCAGTGGGGTTGGTCGATGAGTCCTGGCTTGAACCGAATGCAACAGAACCATGGGAGCAAATGCTATCATCCCTAATCCGGAATTGTATGCGCTAGGAAATCTTTCTTTGGCTAACAGAAACAACATTGAATTTAAGTTTGGAAATAAGTATAAAGATCCAATGTTTTATTCTCAATTTGATTTTCTATTGCTTTTGCAGGTTTCGGCATGAAAGGATGAATGCTAGTGGGGAAATTACATTTGTAAGTTTACCATTTAACTACTGTTGCAGGTTTATGAAAGAGATCGCACAACCACTACTTAAACCAGGGATGAACCTAGACTAAAAGTTAAAGACATGAAGACATGACAAAGTGCGAGAGTGATATTGTTTTAGCTTATACAAGTAGAGCGAACATCTGCCTCCAAAAGTCAAGAATGATTACAATTTCTAGAGGAATTGATCATTCACGCAAGATATCATTCTTGGGAAAGAATGAAGTTTCAACACTTAGGAGTGTAGGGGCAAGGGACGCATTGATAGTGGGTCCTTCACCTTCCAAGCCAGTGAAGGAAAAGCATAGTCGTCACACAGTGGATCCATTAGCTCCAGAGTTTTTGCCTCTTCCACCAGAAGTTCGAGAATATAACCTTTGATCATATGCATTGTTGATATGGCAGCAGTGGTGAAGACATTGTGAGGATGATTTGAGTAGCAGGGGATCCACCAATTCGCTAACTCACGTACTCATTCCACACGACGCTTTTAACTTCACAAAATAGGCCATCATGCTGTTAATATTTCAAGTAATATGACACAGAAATGGCGTGACACACTGAATATTCACCACTGTACTCAAAGGAACCACTGTACTCAAAGAAACTCTTGCATTTTAAAATGTTTTATATGTAAATGTTTTATTTTAAAAGTTTTATATTTTTTAAATATTTTATTCCTACAAAGCTATAAAATCAAAATACAAACACAAAGCTAATTTTTTATTTATTTATTTATTTTATATATATATATATATATATATATATAT
>ML785723.1:580077-623611 GCA_009831015.1 Picea engelmannii
ACCAAGGAGACATTTTCATTTTGAAGCATCTTGTACTTGAACATTTAAGTGGGGTAAAAGGAGGTTGCCCCCTCGAAGAGACTTATTATCTGAAATTATATTTTTTTCAAGGCGTTGAGTACTTTTCCTGAGGTTTTTCTATGCTATATTGATGTTTGGTTCTTAACACTCACAATGATACCCCTAGCTACCTCCTACATCCTCTATTTATATTACAAAAATGGGTAAAACCCCTTTGCATTGAATACCAAAACCCTAAGTCTAAGTGGACTCAATTTGTCCACATTCTAACTATCTTCACATGCTAATACACAATTCCATCGCACTGTTTTTCCTTATTTCCCATTGCGCGTTGCTTCCTTGTTCCATTTTGCCTCATTTGATGCGTTGTATCTCGAACCTTACCCTAAAATTTCTTGCTCCAATAGGCCCCCAACACTAACCCATGGCTCGTCCTGATCCACTTAGGCAGTATCAATGTGTTGAATGTATGGCCTGACCTAGGTTCTACTTTAGTTCTTCAACAAAACCCTAGAAACCATCGACCTCTCTAGTAAACCAAAAGGCAACACTGCACATAGAGTGCACAACGCAATCTCACCCGATATGGCTTATGCATGATTGCATGACCCAAGTGTCTGCAATCATGGAAGGGATAGAACTTGTGGGAATGTTAGGCCTAATATACTTCTTCAACTTCTACATTCATTCTACCATATCATCATTTATCAGATCTACCATTCTATCCTTTCAATAACATTCATTCTGCATAAAACATCATACTATTTTATTGTGCACTGTAAATAAAATTTAGCATATTCACTCATTTAATTATTCATTCATCATAAATCATATAAAATCAACACAACACACATAGGGACACCATTTTTACCATGGTTCACCCCCCCTGGGCTACATCCACAAAGATCTTATGCTTCTTATCATTATTAATCAAAATAGGTCCTGCGCTACACGCATAACATCAAAATTCTATCATACTCCGTGAGGCTGACCAATGTTGCACCAAGCTCCACAACTTGCGACCTGACCTCAGTTACAGTCCATGACTCTTCATACAACCAAAACCGATACTTTTACAAAAAGCATATCAAAGACTCAAGACTCAGAAAGGTTCTCCAAAATAGGTTCTTCACACATGTGTTCTAAGATCTCACAATGATACCCCTAGCTACCTCCTAGCTCCTACATCCTCTATTTATATTACAAAAATTGGTAAAACCCCTTTACATTGACTGCCAAAACCATAACTCTAAGTGGACTCAAAGTGTCCACATTCTAATTGTGTTCACGTGCTAATCCACAATTCTGTCGCGTTGTTTTTCATTAGTTCCCACAACGTGTTTCTTCCTTGGTCCATTCCACCTCTTTTGTTGTGTTGTATCTCGAACCTTACCCCAAAATTTCCTTCTCCAACAACATATTGTACCTTCTTTAAATGATTTGAACCATATGAACTATATGAACTTAAAGTTTTTGTTAAGGAGTCTTTATCTTCCCAGTGATTTCGGGGCAGTAACACTGTAAAAAAATTGTTTAACTGCTAATAAATACAGACAAAAGCAAAAAATGTTAATGTAATACAAAAAATTATCGGATCATGCAACTCTTCCATAACAAGATGTGTTGGTGAGCAACATGTGGAGCATATGCATGTGGGTTGAGCACTTTTAAGGGCTAATGGAAGTGCAAGTGTAAGTTAGTGAGCTAAGCCAGGTGTATTTTATAACACACATAAAAGGATATCGGGTTACCTAACACATTTAAAAAGTTAAATTAATTTAAATGAACTTTCATGTAATACTTTATTTTTTATCTTTTTATTAAGTAAAGAAAAATAACACTTAATGCTACATTCCTTTGATTTGGATTTCCATCCATCTGCCACAAAGATGCACGGATGGAGGGAACAAAAGATGCATTGATGGAGAGAACCAAGTCCATAATAGCTACTTGAGCATAACCCTTGGATGCGTACATGTAAGATGGATACATGTACTATCGACACAATATGCATCATTGAATTAATTGAATTATACGAAAATAAATGTTAATAATAACAACAAAAAACTGGTAAGATTTGTAATGTTGGTCACTATCAATATAAATTTGTTGATGTAATAGTTACATGAAACAAACTTGATTTTCATTTGAAAGTGTATGTTAAGAACCAAAGGCTGAATACAAAAGCACCACAATAGAGATACAAGAACAATATGCAAAATCTTATTTATTACTATCAAACCCCTGAGGTAGGGCAAGACCATACAATAGATTCTATTATGGAAGGGATCCTCTCCTCTTCACTTGCCTCTTTGATGGGGCATCCTCCTATTGAGCTACTACTCCAAATACAATAATTCTCTTCATATCTCATTACATTGTTTGAACCTCTTTATATAGTGCTACCATCACCTAAGAACATTCTAGATGATGAATCTTTTGAAGTAGAACCTTCTAAGAAGTCCTTTTACATTTATTATATCTAACTACCCATTTATTATATCTAACTACCATAGTGGGCCTTATTTAATAATATAGTGGACCTAGTCCACCTTACATTGAATGACTTCCATTATTATTACTATGGGCCCTCTGGCCCCCCCACTACCTCTCTAGCTACTTTACATTCCATCCCCCTTATGAAAGCGTTGTCCTCAACGCTTGATGTATAATCATATACCAAGGTCCCATTGATAAGTGTGGACCATAGTGTTGAATTAGACTAGAGAACCAGGGTCCCATTGAGAAATGGTAGCCACCATGCTGAAGTAGTCCAACCACCATTGTAAAACAGAGTCCCATATCCAATTGCTCATGTGAACCCCACATGGAAGATATCGACACCCAATAACCAACTGAAAATGATGCTCCAAAGACTGACACCTGTTATGTGGATACAAATAAGAAGATCCATGCACATAGTGGAAAATGGTCGTAGCAGAATCTGAAATGAATAATACCACTGTAGAATATGCAGGCTGGACACTGGTAATAATCATTGGCTTTTGATTTGTCACATTGATGCTCTCTACAAAAGCTGGATTAGAGTTATCAAATAAAATATGAAAGTGATTGTCATCCTAGAAATGACAACTATCCATATACCAATCATCACAATCGACCTCAAAATCATACCAAACATATATTTCTTGATTATATTCATCCATGATGTCCTCCATAAGAAATCTCTCCTGCATGCTATCCAATGAATCTTGAATACTACGAAAACTATCATTGAGGCCATTTGGAAGGTCATGCAATCTAGCATCCAATGTGTCATACAATTGAGATTTGAATACTTCAGTGATTCATAGAATTTATTTGAGGGTTTGAGACGAAATAGCCATATGAGCACCCTATGAACTCTTCAGCCTCACATCCGTCATGAAAAAACCAAAAAAATAGAACAATAAGTTACAGCAGAAAATCGTGGTTTTTTCTGGAAAAACCCTAAAAAACTGTTGAATTTAAAATGCTCATAACTTCACTTCCCAGACTCCGTTTCGGTTGATTTTTTTTTTAAATTGGGTGAAATTGTGAGAGGAACTAAGTTATGTAATTTTTTTGGACAAATTATTCCTCCCATGGATACAAAAATTGGTTAAAAAAAAAATCGCGCCGCCCTCCGCAGAAAAAAACCTTGAAAAATTGCATATTTTAAAGCTTCAATATCTTGACTTCCCAGACTCCGTTTTCGACGATTTTTTTTTTCAAATTGGGTATTTTTCTGAGAGGAGATCAGATCTAAAACCTTTTTCTACAAATTTTACACAAAAATATACCGAAATTTTATGGAATTTCGCGACTCTCTTTTTTCTTCTCCGAAAAAAAACTCTGCAAAAATAAACAATATTTGTCCACAATGTCTGCCAAGGAAAGTTCTCTGATACCACTTGTTAAGAACCAAAGACTGAATACAAAACCACCACAATAGAGATACAAGAACAATATGCAAAATCTCATTTATTACTATTAAACTATTGAGGTAGGGCAACACCGTACAATGGATCCTATTATGGAAGGGATCCTTTCCTGACCATCCACCTTTTCCATTGGATCAACTTTTTTGAGCCTATGGTTTTGAAAAAACCATGATATTCACCCTTTTGATGGAAAATGTAATGTAATTCTATCTCCATTTGTTAATTACAAACATCATGTAATGATTCCAACCTGTTTGACAATTTTCAGTATTAATGGTGGATGGTGATTGTAGACACAAGCAAGGCAATAGTACTGATGGCATGACACCCATTGTTTGTATGTCTGTATTTGTAGCAATAATAATAATTTAAAGGTTCGGTTTTCTATAACATATGTCTATAACATGATAGAAATATGAAACTTTTCCTACACTGTAAGGTACTATATTATTACCAAACCCTTGAGGTAGGACAACACCATACAATGGATCCTATTATGGAAAGGATCCTATCATGTTCACTTGCCTCTTCGAGGGGGCATCCTCCTATTGAACTACCACTCCAAATAAAAAAATTCTCTTCATATCTCATTACATTGCTTGAACCTCTTTATATAGTGCTACCATCACCTAAGAACATTCTAGATGAAGAATCTTCTAGAAGTAGAACCTTCTAAGAAGTCCTCTTACATTTATTATATCTAACTACCATAGTGGACCTTATTTAATAATATAGTGGACCTAGTCCACCTTACATTGAATGGCCTCCACTATTATCACTATGGGCCCTCCGCTCCACTCCCCCACCCCCCCCACTACTTCTCTAGCTACCTTACATTAAGTTAGCTAGAGAGGTAGGGTGGGGCGAGGGCAGGGAAGAGGGCCCATAGTGATAATAGTGGAGGCCATTCAATGTAAGGTGGACTAGGTCCACTATATTATTAAATAAGGCCCACTATGATAGTTAGATATAATAAATGTAAGAGGACTTCTTAGAAGGTTCTACTTCTAGAAGATTCCTCATCTAGAATGTTCTTAGGTGATGGTATCACTATATAAAGAGGTTCAAGCAATGTAATGGGATATGAAGAGAATTATTGTATTTGGAGCGGTAGCTCAATAGGAGGATGCTCCCTCGAAAAGGCAAGTGAACATGAGAGGATCCTTTCCATAATAGGATCCATTGTATGGTGTTGTCCTACCTCAAGGGTTTGGTAATAATATAGTACCTTACAGTGTAGGAAAAGTTTCATATTTCTATCATGTTATAGACATATGTTATAGGAAACCGAACCTTTAAATTATTATTATTGCTACAAATACAGATATACAAACGATGGGTGCCATGCCATCAGTACTATTGCCTTGCTTGTGTCTACAATCACCATCCACCATTAATATTGAAAATTGTCAAACAGGTTGGAATCATTACATAATGTTTGTAATTAACAAATGGAGATAGAATTACATTACATTTTCCATCAAAAGGGTGAATATCATGGTTTATCAAAACCATAGGCTCAAAAAAGTTGATTCAATGGAAATGGTGGATGGCCATTGAGATCCACCTGGATCACAAGGATGGATTTGAGAGGATGTCCGAACATCCTATTTACTTCAAACAAGCCACCAAATGATAGAGGTAATATTGTCGTTCTCTTTTGATAAATATAGTTGCATATTTTTTTGTCTTATTTAATTCACATGTAATTTATTGTAACATTTTGCTTCAATTATCTAACTATTATTGTCTATTGTTTTATAGATATTGGCACATATGTTGGGGATGAGCCTTCCTAATAGGACGAGGAGATGGATGATGCAACTCAACAACCCATTATGTTTTCGATTCCCTCAACCTCATCCAGAGGTTGAGGGATGTTTCTCATTCCACTTCATTTGGCTCATCTTCTGAGGATGATTCTCATAATCCTCCACTGCATGATTCTCCACCACCTAGTCCTCTACTAGACTGACCGACATCCCTTCCACCACCACCACCACCACCTCCTCCACATGTGTCACCAGTTGCACCATCCACTAATCCTCCTCCTCCACATGATCATAGTGGAGAGATATATCAAACTCTACTTTTGTCATTGCTATCTAACATGGGTACAGATAGACCCTCTACCTATGGTAATAGAGGCACTGATGCCTCTGGCTCTGGTGGTGGACCTAGCTAGTAGTGGTACTTGACATGTATATTGATTGTTGTATATTTGACTTGAGATGTATATATGTCATTTTATTGATTTTGATGAGATGTATATTTTACATGTAAATTGATATGTATATCGCTCATGTATATTATGTTTTTTCATATCATGTTGATGTTGTTGTTGTTTGATTTATAAAATGTATTATGAGTACGCTAATGATTAACATTATTAATGATTTCTCTATTTCTAAATTAAATTTGATATGTATCACTCATTTAAATTTAGAGTTTCCATACTTTGGTTTTATGAAATCGTTTAATTTGAATTGTGATTGAACAAACTTATAACTGTTAATGTTATATAATGTTTAAATCTTCTTCAAGGTGAATTGTTTGGTGTCCAACAAGATACAATATGTTGATTAAACATATTTACAAACAAAAATACATAAATATGACGAATAAAATGATTATGATTTGAATAATTATGTATTTTTCATATATTGTAATAATAACATTATGATATAATTATTCACTAATACTATAATATAATTATTCACTAATAATAATGATGTTATTTTATTAATTTTTATGATTTGAATATTACAAGACAAAGTTCCAATTTATTGTTTGCTAAAGTCACAATTATTATATTTTATTATATTTTAATGTTTCCAAAGATTTTATTAATTTATATTATTCACCCATTATAATATATTAAATTTATTTAATTAAGTTTAAAGTATAAAATATAAGAATAATAATAAATTTTGATGTATACATTTTTTATGAAATGACTTTACCATTTTAAATTCAATTATCAATTTTATGAATCTTTTATTAAAAAATATGTAAAATAATTTAAGTATCTCTTGAATCTTCTATTAAAAAAGTATGCTAAGTATTATATTTGATTGATTTTATATTAAAATGTATATAAATATTGGATTTGGTTAATAATTGAAAAAGTTATTTTTCATTTATTTTAATATTAATGTTATAATAATTATTCATAATTAAATTTATAATAGTTTTATTTGATAATTTTTATTATTTAAAAATTATAGCTAATTAAATTTAACTGATTAGATATGAAAACAAAATCATTAATAACAATGAATTTTGATATATAGAGTTTATTTTAAAAGAATTTATGACTTTTTACTCTACCGTCAACTTTATGAATCTTTTCATAAGGAAATGTAAGTATTAGATTTGGTTAGTATAGAAAATAATTAATTTGTTAAAGTTAAAAGAATATTAAATTAAAATTATTTTATATTAATATTTAAAAATATAAGAATATTATTAAAACTCAATAAACAAAAGTCTTTATGTAGATGTTATAAGATTTATTATCCATTTTTGATGTAGTGATTGTATCTAACATGGGTGTAGATGCATCAATATATTGACAATGAACAAAATGATTTTATTGTTGCATTAGCATGCATTGTAATGTTTTGGTGATTTTATTATCACTTGTCAATTCTTCTTTTTGTAAGTGTATTAATCGTCAATGCGTTATATGATGGTTTCCTTGTTTTTTTTAAGATATCAATCTTTGTTTTCTATTCTAACAACTTGGCTAGTAAAAGTTGGATTGTTACTTTTTCAATGGAAACCCAATACGACCATTCATATATAACCAAATTTGAGGTGCCCGAGTTGGTACGAGACGACTAGGGCTAGGGTTTGATGTACGCGGAGCACTAGGACCTCATAATCCCTTAATCAAGTTTGTTCTGAAGTAGGTATCTTCTTTGCAGATTGGGAAATTGAAAAGCCTCTCATGGAAGCGATGAAGGGGGTGCATACCCCCTCATACAACAATGTGGTTGCCAACAAGCAACTAGGGGGAAAAAGCATGCAACCACCATTCGAGCCGCCACCTCACCTTGAAGAGCATATTTTATAGGATGAGTAATTTGGCAAAACAATGGACGTGGAAGCAAAAACCTCCCATCCAAAAGTGACTAGCATGTGGGATCCGGGGAAATGCATTCCACTGACGACCACAACACCAAGGTATGTAATCAACTCAGCCAGAGTGGGAGAACACACTCAATTCATGAATGAACACACCCTAATAATAACTTTTTTGGGACTATGGCCCTCTGAGTGGGACTTAATGCGTTGGATCAAAATATGGTGTAACCCTAAGGGTCATTATGACCTTCAGTTGGGATCCAAGGGTTTTTTCACAATCATCTTCTTCAATCTTAAGGACAAATACTGTGTCTTTGAAAATGGCCCATATTTTTTCAACTCTGCAGGGTTGTATCTAAGATTATGGATAGATCACTTCAGTCTAGAAAAATAATACTTCTCCTTTGCACATGTCTGGATTTGCCTCTACTCCCTTCCTCGGGAATTTTGGTTGGAGGAAATCCTCACAGGCATTGGCAACACTCTTGGTAGGTATGTAAAATATTCATAGGCTACACAACATAGAAGGTACACCTCATATGCTTGTATTTGTGTTTACCTACGAGCATCCATTTTGTTGTAGGAATTTCCATGAACATAGATATCTCTTCAGGGTTTGTCCACTAAACACCCCTCTGCATCCCTCTGAGGATGAGAAAAATGAAAAGAAAATAGTTTTACCCAGGTGAAAGGATAGAAGAAAACAAACCACAAAAAATCAAGCCAAGGACAAAGAAAAAATCCTTCCACCAACAACTCTTTTGAAATTTTAAACCAACTGCCAGACTCCTAAGAGGTGGAAAACCCCCACCATCATGAAAATCGAGGCAACACAAAAGGTAAAGAAAAGCAGATTACATAACCAGTCTTGGAACAAATAATACAACCTGTATCTTCAGTTCAAATGGAGGTGGATGAATTCACAGAAGATGCGGGAGATATGGACATGAATGTAGACAAAAGAGACCTGACAAACATAGACCTAGAGAGGCTTACAACAAGAAGGAATTGGAAACTCTCCCTAGAGAGAAAATTTGCAAGGTCCACAAAGTTTGTATTGACTCAAGAGTAAGTGCAACATCTTGATCGGGTAGTGGACTAAGAATATGATTGTTACAAGGAAAATATCTATGGAAAGGGGTAAACCATAATAGAATGACACCCAGAAATCAACTCTAAGCTCAAGTATGCTAGATAAATAGAAATGCTAACAAGAGAAGGATAAGATCCTACCTCATTCAGATGTCCAAAGAAGACCTCGACTGAGCTCATGAATGAAATATTAATGCATGCAACTTGTCCTCAACAATCAAGATATACAATCATATATAAATTTAGCATATAAACTAGCATAATCCATTAAAATGTATAACAAATATGCCCATGAAAAGTAATGTAAATATTTGTGACATATAACTGGACGAGAAAATAGTATTTCTATTAATGTAATCAACATAAGTACATAGGTGACAAACTTTTGTAACGACACATATCAGAACCGAGAAATCAATTCCCTCCAACTAGGCCTTCACCACTTCAGTCTTCCACAAAGGCAAGCTCACAAGTAGTAGGATTCAATGAGGTTCTCCATCTCAAGATAGGAAGAGCTTGGGGGTCAAACACAAGAAGTTCAGACTTTCAAGGACAAATAGATGCAGACTTAGATTTCTCAATATGGGTAATAAAGAAATCTAATGTTATCCAATCGACATTGTTGCCATTAGCTAATCTAAATGTTATTGGTAAATGCAACATTTTGAACATCATATTCAGATTTGATCCGTGCACTCTATTAGTACCAGGTTTCTCTTCAAATGACACAGTCATCTTTGTTTCCTCAATCATCTCATTGCAACAAAGTGCCAACTGTTACACATCAATATTACTCGATCTGATAAGTGTCGCATGTTCCTCACAACTGTCGCAAGTGTCGCATGTTCCTCACAACTGTCGCATGTTGTTCACAAGTGTCGCAAATGTCAAACAAAGCATATTGCCATGATGACGACACCAAAGAGACACTTAGAATACCTCAAATACCTAATTTGGAGGAAGAAGGATGGTTAACTGAAGTCAGGTATCTTTTGCCACCTGAAAGGAGCTCTCAAGCTAGAGTTTTAGAAGGGAGCGCTCCCCTATAGGGTACTGGGGAGCATTATAACACTAAACCACCCCTCTGAAGGAGCGTTATAATTATTTGAAGCACTGGCGCTCCCCTTGAGCCTACTAGGGAGCGTTATAGCGCCCTGATGCCCTTTTTGAGGGAGCGATGTCTAATTTGGGTAGCTGTTGATCTGTTGAGGAGAATAAGGGGAGGATCTTTCAAGTTTGGAAGGCAGTTGAATTCAAATTCTTGGTTCAATCATGATATTAGGAGAAGATCCTTGATCTAAGGAGGGAATTCCTCAACTCACCCTAAAGATACCTCAAGAGGTTAAGCCTCTCTAAACCTATATAAGTAGGCTCTATGATGGTGGAAAAGGGGCGAAGAATTACAAGCATGAAACCTATGATCTCATAGGAAACACACAGTGAACTGGAGGAGAGTAATCAATGAAGCTGTCATCATTCGGGGCGTGGATATTTTGAGCAAGGGTTAGACAAAGGGGACTTGAAAAAGCTGTCGCATTCGCATCTACGATTGTAAGTTACTTCTGTCATTGGTCTCATTAATATGACACGCTTGGCCTGTTTCTTTCTAGTTTGTGTCTGATCTTGCATGAACTTATCTCTGATAGATAGATCTGTTTTCAAGCTAATATCAATAGAGTAGGAAGTGGTCGTACTATTGTTTATCTATAGGGATCATCGAGGAGCGAAAGATTGGAGCTCAACTCGGAGCGTGCAGGGACAAACGCCGGTAAAAGGTACTTCTGTTCTCCTTCCTCCTCATGCATTAGTTTGTATAGATCTGAAAGGAAGTTAGTGTCCACGTTAAGCGTCTTTTGTCTTAAGAGTCAAGAGTCTAGCTCTCAAGAGGAGATCTACCTGTCCGCGAGGAGATTTTCCTTCAACAGAAACTGGTGACTCCACTGGGGAAATCGAATCGAAACCTTTTTGTTTTGATTTCTCCTCATAAACCTTGTCTTACCCCTTGATTGTTTTTAGACCTGGTTCACCCCTTTTTGATTGATTTAATGAGCTAATTGACTCCCTACCCCATCACACTCAGCTTGATTGACAAGACTAGACTGCAATTTTTAGAGTTTTTGACATTTTTAGGAGATTTTTGAACCTGGCGCCTATGTGGCTGTATTAATAGAGCGCCAATGCTCCCTGACTACCTTACACAGAGCGCTATAATGCCTGGTGCCCTTTACACCAGAGCGCCAACCCTCTTTCATCCAAAAACCTTTCCAGAATTGCTTGTTCGGGGTCTAATCTCTGTGCCTCACTTGTTGAGCCTCCCTGTGAGTCAATGCTTCTTCCTTTTCAACTTTGACATCCTTCCTCCTGAGGAAAAAATACCTTGCTATTTAGATTTTGTAGCCTTCTTCACTATTGTTGAGTGTTTCTGCTGTTTGGAGTTTGAAACCAATGCACTGTCTTTCTCTCCTTTTTGACTGAGCGAGAAACTCTGGTGAAGGACATCAGAAGCCTACTAATCTCTCCATTTGGTTTTAGTTAAGGTCATTGTTCTTCGACATTTTTTTTGGTATGAAGTTCTTGATTTTTCATTGTTTTTTCTTTTCTTTTGCTTCTTGTTTTTTATCACAACGAGAGGGTGTATTGTTTGTACGAAACATGCTTGTGTGTGTCTGAGTTTTCCTTGATCCAAAAGGATAATTGGCAGGAAAAGTGTTGTTTCGAATTAATCATTATTCACATACAAACAATAAAGAGACATCTTCATGATTGATTCTGCATATTAGAAGGTATTTCCAAAAATTTTTAGCACCACATTGGATTTGATTGAAGAAAATTTGTTTGAGGACATTCCTTATTAGTGCTTGTTAGTGAAAAAAACTCTCTCTCTCTCCCTTAAATAGATGTTCATTGAAAAGAAATGACTGCTTATCATCTTTGATGTATTTTTGGGGACTGAGTCATCATTCCATCCGTTTCACTTCCATGCACCCCTTTTGAGTAAACAACAACTATAAAATGAACTCTAATTAAAAATTATCTAGAACATTTTCTTTTCTAGGATCCTCCACCAACAGTAGACTAGGACTAGTACTTTGGATTAGGCTGTGAGCATAACTCTCCAAAGTTTCCAACACAAAAATTAGCATCCTGAGCTAGGGAGAGTCAAATCCAATTGTCGTATAAGTTTGCTTGGGATCCCCCTCTCACACAGGGGTTACGCACGAGGTCACATTCGGGAAAGCTACGGAGATTATCCCTCCGTGGTTTGACTGATTGTAGTGGTCAGATCGCTTAAAGGTATACCCACAATGTTGAGTGGAAGCCTTTCAAGTTGATTTCAGGCTAGATACCCTGCCCGTACGTTCGGACTGGACTGTCGACTGTACCCGCCTAGGGGCTAACTGCAAATTGGTAACCTTAGTGGCCATCATATTTAGGGCCTTACACAAGGTGACAGTGAAGGGAAGTCTCATTGTACCTGGAGCAGACATTGGTCAAACTCACTTGGGCTCCTTGGAGGGTAAATCCACAATTACTACGTGGAATCTTGCACCAGGGTGAAAGTCCATTAAGCAGGTCGCCATTGTAACTGTTCCACCATATCCCCGCCCCTTCTTGACTTGATCACGCAACGTTGGATTTCATCACCAACTAGTACGGTCATCGAGTGAAGGTCCTGTTTGCTCGGTTATGATTCTTAGATTCTATTAGTGTATGTTGTTTCTTTTCGGTAGTTGGCCATAGATCTTTTCCGCCGACTCTTTTTCGCCAACATTGACCCTCCACGCTGTTCGCGGAGGCTACAGGGACTTCCTCCAGAAAATATGAAAGGGAACACCCCTTTACCCCCTCATTCTATGGAGGAATCTCCTCAACAGAGCAAGGTTCAAGACACTACAACTTCCCAAGAAGAAGTTCGCACTCCTTTAGAGAAATTTCGAATTGTTTCAGAGTCTCTGGAAGCTTTCCGCATTCTGGAGGGATATGAGCGACGTGTTCTCCAACTAAATTCAATCGGTGAATTTATCTTCGTCAATCCTTCTGACATTCCGATTGGGTCTCATTCAAACCCTTTAGTCGATGACCCCTTTTGGACAGCAGACATTGTTCGAAGTCCATCGCGCATGGTGTGGGATATTTATGGAGAAGGAATAGGTGTCGACGCGCCTATCACCTACACCATACCCTTAAACCATTTTACCGGTACTACCATTTTTTCGGCCACACCTTCTGTTAGTCCAAACACATCGTCCGTCGGCCCAAGGTCCACTTTTTCTCTCCAAATGACCCATTCTACAATGGTCCCTCACATGATGACTATTTCTGCTAGTAATGCGATGGTTAGCCAAGCTGCAATTGGCACACCATTAACACCTAGACCTTCATCATCATTCCCTTTTAGGTACAGAGCACTGAATTTTTCCACTACTACTACTACCCAAGTTATGTCGGGAAGTTCCATACCTATCCAACAACCCAGAGGGACTAGTCTTGGTGGCCTTAATCCGTTCAGCGGTATCGGTCAGTCATTTATGTCTGGTTCTCAAATTCTTGGAACTCTACCTCAAGCTGGGGGGCATCCTCCCACCGGAGGACAACTTCCATTTGGAGGGCACCCTCATGCTGGGGGGTAGCCTCAATCCGGAGCTTACCATCAACCATATGGACAAAATGTGTCTACCACACCTAATCTGTGGAATATCCCTTTTCCAGGAAACCCACAGTTCTTGGGGGGACACAATTCTCAAGCTCCACAACAACCTCCTTATGGACAAACGCCAAATCCAGCTTATAATCCTCAAAACCCATCCGGTTATCCTCCGCTTGCACATGTTTCTCAAAACACCTCAAATCCTGTGTACCCTGGTCAACACCAACCTTATACAAGAGGGCCCACGAGTTACAATTATCCGCATAACCCAGTGTATGGCCCTACTGGTGTCCCTATGCCACACTAGTATTACCCACAAGTTAACCGACAACTACCTTTCCTAGCAACCCTAGACCTTCCAGACTTGTCTCGGTTAATGAATGATCATATTTTTCATTCTCCGGTTTGGCCAGCTATTCCAGCTAAACTTCCTTCCGATATTCCAAAATTCGACGGAAAGTCCAGAGAAGACCCAAACAACCACATGATGACTTTCCATTTGTGGTGTTCATCCAACTCCCTGATGGATGATTCTATACATTTGCGTCTTTTCCAACGAATGCTTACGGGTTCTGCAGCAAAGTGGTACGTTGAACTACCATGCGCTTCTTTTCACGATTTCAACTCCCTTGTCATGTCCTTCCTCACACACTTCCAACTACCCATTCGATACGAGACGGGTACTGAACTATTGACCTCCCTTTGTCAGACAGCCTCCGTACATATCTCTGATCATATTCATGAATGGAGACGACGACGAAGGCTAATCAAAGCAGTCATTCCTGACCAATTATTAGCGGAATGGTTCACCAAATCATTGTTACCCCAAATCGCTCGTGATGTTGCCATGGGTGGTGTAGTCACCGAGGAAGAAGCTATTGCTCGAGATCAATACTTAGATTTGGTTTATTCACAGTCTGGTACTTTGTACGAGTTGATACCGAATGCTACCTGTGCCACTAATGATCCATCCAAACCATCGTCTACCTCGCACGCGGATGGAGTCATTGGCTCCGTCAAAACCCAATCTACTTCCCAGTCGGCTAGAACAACCCAGCGGCCCGCTTCGACAGCTACTCCCGGTCTGACTGCACCCTCTTCTACCTCCCCTCAAACTCAGGTCTCTGAGGTGAATATGGTCCAATCGACCCCTTGACAACAACCTGGGGGCAAGAAGAAAGCAAGAAATAAACCAAAGAAAAACAACAACAACGAAAAACCAAAAAATCAACCACAAACCCCTGCTGTCGGAAAACAACCACAAAGGAAACCGAAATTCCCATGTCTCATTTGTGGCGACGATCACTACACTCGAGACTGTCCACATCGCGATGAAGTGGCCAAACTTTTTAAGGGAAATTCACAACCCACTGTGCTTACTCAGCCTTTTCCACAACAACAATCTTTGGTTGCTCAAACCCCCACTGCAGGGGGAAGTTCCAACCAATCCCATGATGAGGCCTCAACAAGTGCCCACATTTACATGTTTAACGGGATTAATCTGACCACTCGCACTACGACTTATGACACACCGATTAAACCTGATAAGGTGAAGTCCGCTAATGGTTCCTTACCAGACCCATTACCATTTGTTGTTAGTCCTCCGTCTGCTAGCCCTTCGTCTGGGCCACTTCAGATTGAGAAACCTTCATTTGACTCCATTTTACGCCCTCCTAAGAGAACTATCTGAAAATCTACCTTTAATCCTAATTCACGGGCTGCCCAAAACTACAACATCATTGAAGATTTGGCTCAAGCACCGTGTGCTATGTCTACTTTGGAAGTTCTACAACACTGTCCCAACCAACATAGAACACTCTTAGCTACCATCAGCGCATTCGATCCTGAGTCATCAAATAACCTCATGTTTAATCTGGATGATCATCAACCCCGACTCTCTCACCAACTAGCTTTTCAGATCGATGTTGTTGTTTACAATCAACAAATCCATCGAACTATCTTGGATGAGGGAGACTCTACTTGTGTCACGTCTTTAGCCTATTGGAAAGGCTTAAAATCACCTGCCCTTAACAAATCCCCTACGATGTTACGCGCTTTCGATGGACGAGGTTTTCATCCTCACAGACTGTTACAATCCTTAGCCATTCAGTTGAGCGACAAAACTGTTACTGTTGATGTCGAGGTGGTCTATGCCCCCCTCGATTACAACCTACTACTTGGAAGAATTTGGTTCTACGCTATGATTGCCATCGCCTCGTCAGTGTTTCGATGTGTACAATTCCCCCATCAAGGCAAAATTGTCACTGTCGATCAACTCGATTTCTGTACACTCGACGTTCGTGCCCCTATCACCAACAACATTCCTTTTTTGGGAGACCACCTAGTTACGTATGAAAGCATTGGTGTTGGCTTGTTGAAAGATTCTATCCTTATGGGTACCTTCCCTACACCAATTCCACCCACCGTGCATCATATTTCCACCGTCAATATGATCTCGACTATGCCTTATCAATCTTTGGAATCATATGATCCTTGGATTGTACCTAGTCCTATGGAATTCGATGTGCTCGGTGACACTATGCCACTTAGCCCAGCCGAGGCCGCATACGTAGCTATTCAATCTGCCTCTCCCTCTCCGAACAACCCACATTTATTGGCACCTGATGCCTACTCGATGCCTTCATGGTTGGATTCCCTATCGTCTGCAATCAATTACATTTCCCAAATTTTCCCTTCTGACGAATCTATTATGGAAATGCTTAGCATTGACGACGTACCTTGGGATGATAACCATTATTGATCCTGTTTTCTTCTGCCTTTGGAAGAAATTCACCAAGACATACACTCTGTCTTCCCTCCTGATGTTACCAATGCTCCGCAATCTCCCATCCTCACACAAGATACTCTTTCTGAGGGGAATATGGGTAACATCTCTACTACGATCGTCATTGATATTTCGATCAAAGAAGGTGTTGTGGAAAACATTAACCTTGGTGCTAATTGCACACCTGAAGAAGTGATCTCTTACACCGCTCTGTTTAAAGAATTATGCGATGTCTTCGCTTGGAGCTATGAGGAAATGCCAGGGATCGACCCTTCAATCGTCGTGCATGAAATCAAGACTTACCCTGGCGCAAAACCTATTCGACAAAAACTCCGCCCGGTTCATCCCAAGAAAATCACGGCTATAAAGGCAGAAGTTGAGAAACTCTTAAAATCTGGCTTTATCTATCCTGTCCCTTTGAAAGAATGGGTCTCCAACCTTGTTCCGGTTGCCAAAAAACAAGGAACCATCCGTTTTTGTGTTGACTATCGAGATCTCAATAAAGCTTGTCCAAAGGACAACTACCCTACGCCCTTCATCGACCAAATCATTGATAATTGCACTAGGAGAGTGATCTTCTCTTTCATGGATGGCTTCTCCGGGTATAACCAGATTGAAATTTCACCTACTGATCAACATAAGACAGCCTTTATTTGCCCATGGGGAACTTTCGCCTATCGAAAGCTACCTTTTGGTCTCAAAAATACTGGTGCTACTTTCTAGCGGGCCATGTCGTACACTTTCCACAATATCAAGCATATCGCAAAACCTTACCTCGACGACTTACCTGCCCACTCATCCTATCGATCCAATCACGTTGATCACTTACGAGCTATTTTTCTTCGATGTCGGTTCTACTGTATCCGCTTGAACCCACATAAATGCATTTTTGTTGTCGAATCCGATCGACTGCTCGGGTTTATTGTCTCTAAAAACGAGATTAGGGTGGACCCCTTAAAGATTAAGGCTATTCTGGCCTTACCCCCACCTACCAATTTAACCCAACTCCAAAGTTTGCAAGGGAAATCAAACTTCCTTCGCCGTTTCATTTGTAACTATGCTGAGATAACTAAAGGATTCATGTGGTTGCTGCAAAAAAACACCCCTTTCATCTGGGATGACATCGCTCAATGGTCATTTGATGCTCTCAAGCATGCCTTGAGCCACGCACCTTTGTTGCACCCTCCTGAGTATACAAAGGAATACATCCTTTACTTAGCCGCCTCCACTTCCACTATTGAAATGGTGTTAGTTCAGGAGGACCCCAATGGTGAGGAACATGTGATCTATTACCTGAGCAAGAGTCTATCTGGACCCGAACTCTGATATTCACATGTAGAGAAACTAGCCTTGGCAGTTGTCATCGCTGTCCAGAGATTCCGCCATTACATATTACTACGCACCACCACGGTGATTGCGGACTCAAACCCCATGTACCACGTCTTGACACGTCAAGTGCTCGGGGGAAAATACTCTAAATGGATCGTCATCCTTCAAGAATTCGATCTTGAATTTACAAAGTCCAAAGCCAAAAAGTCCCTGGTGTTTGCGGAGCTTATCTGCGATCTCCCCCGTGTTGATGAAGACATCGAGCCTAGAGATTCTCTCCCCAATGAAAATCTTTTCCTCATCATCACCTCTGATCCTTGGTATAGAGACATCCTCATTTACCTACAAACCCAATGTTTTCAGCCTAACACTTCCCGCGAAGAGCGTCGACGTATTTGCCACCATTCTCATTGTTACCTTATCGTCGGCGACACCCTGTATCGCCGTGGTATTGATACTATCCTTCGGTGATGTTTGATTCACACAGAGGTTGAACATGTTCTGAACGATTGTCACCTTGGCGCCTGTGGCGGTCACCTTTCTGGGATGGCCACAGCCCAAAAAATCCTACGTGCTGACTATTTTTGGCCCTCGATTTTCAAAGATTGTATCGAGGCCGTCAAAAAGTGCCCACCCAGCCAAGTTTTTAACAACAAGGCACGCACTCACCCTACTACACTGCACCCCATTATCGCCATCGGCCCCTTCGCCAAGTGGGGTATCGATTTCATGCAATGTAAGCCTACCTCAGCCGGGGGGCACAGTTATATAATCGTCGCTGTCGACTACTTTACCAAATGGGCTAAGGCTATGCCTACATTTCTGAACGATGGTCGTATCGCAGCTCTATTTCTTTTTAACCACATCATAACTCGTTTTGGTGTACCACGCGCCATCGTCATCAATCACAGTGCACACTTTAAGAACCAGATGATGAGTGAATTACATGCCAAGTTGGGTTTTCGCCATGAAAACTCATCCCCATACTATCCTTAGGCCAATGGACAAGTTGAGGCCATCAACAAAGTCCTAAAACCCATGATTCAACGCATGGTAGGAGCAAGCAAGACATATTGGCATCTACAACTTTTCTCCTCTCTCTGGGCTTACCGTACTTCCGTGAAAACCGCAACTGGATTTACTCATTTCCAGTTGGTGTATGGCATCAAAGCCGTTTTACCAATCGAGTGTGAGATTCCATCTCTGAAACTTAAAGTAGAACTCCTACCCCACACTTCTGCCGAAGAAGAACATTTCTTATATCTATCCAAACTGGACGAGACATGTCATGATGCCGCTCTCGTTAACGAGGCACATCAGAAATGGATTAAAAATCAATATGACAAATTCGTCCATCCTCGGACTTTTGCAGAAGGAGACTTAGTCCTCGTCTATGACCAAGCTCATGAAAAATTGGGGACAGGTAAGTTAGAACCTCTGTGGCATGGCCCTTACAATGTAAAACGTGTTCTACACATAGGCGCCTACGAGTGAGTCAATTATGATGGAATTTCCCTAGGGGAGCCACGGAACGGGCTTTACATTAAAAAGTACTATGCCTAGATCACCTAGCATGTGTACGTTGTACATAATTGTATTTTAGTTTGGTGTGTCTGTTTCTTTTGCATGCTCGAGTCTTTACCCTTGCCACTCATAACTGTGCCTTGTGTTTTCATGCGCAGATGACGTCTTCCTTTCCTATCTTTGTCGGGTTTGCGGATGGCGCTAGTCGACATACCCGAAACATTGCTTCGGCAGCATGGGTTATTTACCAATTTGACAAGGTGGTGAGTTCAGGAGGTATTTGCTTAGGACCAATGACTAATAACATGGCAGAATATCATGTTGTCATCGGACTCTTGACCCAAGCCTCCTCCCTAGGTATCTCTTGTATCATTGTTAACCTAGACTCCCAACTCGTGGTCTATCAACTCAATTGTATCTACGCTATCCGTAATCCTATCCTGCTATGTCTCCACCTACAAGTTCGTCGTCTTGAACGAATGTTTGATTATATCGAATACAGACATATTCCACGAGAACTCAACAATGTGTTGGATTCGTTAGCTAATTACATTATGGATCGGTATCTCGCCCATATATAAGATTTCGTAAAGGAAAGCAAAATTGTACATCACATGTAAATTAAAACACATCACATTAAAGGCATCATCATGTACAAATCATTTGGCACTGTAAAAACTCGGAACTGTATATATATACATAGCGTGACTGAAATGTTTTGATTACATCAAAAAAATATTTAGAAGAGAAAAATGTTGGGTCTTTACACCCGTACAACATCACCTGACAAGTCATACAAAATAAGATCACCAGAGAGACTCTAATATCCCTGCACTACATTGTGCTAAGAGTAACATATCATTGCACACACTACGCGTCTCAGTAGAGAATTGACGTTCTCTGGCATTCCCGCAGTGTGCCTCTGCAGATGTAAAGGCACTTCTCCCCTCCGTAAAGGAGGAATTCCCATCGTGAGGCCTTGAAGGTTTCTTTCAACCTCCCGGAGACCTATCACCGGTGCCCCCAGATCTGCTGCAACCGGAGCACCCCCACGATGTCCTGGTATCGGTATATCAGTCGGGCGCACTGCTCCCTTGTCTGCATGTTGAAAACAATACATCTTTTAAAAACTCTTCTACATACCCAAAAAAATATATATACATTAAAAACTTAAAAAATAAAAACTAGACAAGGTATTGCTCAGTCTCTTACCTGACGCAACCCAATCTTCCCCCGCGGGTAGAATCAAATCCATGCTCCCACAAAAATCCACCTCAACATATGGGAACTCTTCTATCCAGAGATACTGTCGTCTCAGCCAAGCGAAGAAGTCACCGGTGAAACGGAACTATGACTCCGCCACTAGCCTCGGAGACAGACTAGTCCACCTCTCCATCTGTGGTTCTTCCACTGGTCGCACTGCCAGTGCTATCTGAGGTTGCATCTGGGGAATGTGCTCTAAGAAAAATGAGACCAGAAAAGAGCCGTATCCGAACTGTTTCTGCCCCATCCTACATCGTGAAACCTGTTCCTTCACTTTTTGAAGGAACCCTGTACTCCAGTTAAACAGTGTTGGCTCCAAACACTGTACGCCATAAGCTACCTATGATCTCGACACCAGATGTGCGCTAGTGCTTCCCGTCACGCTCGTGATGGCAAACAAAATGGACCGGAGGGGTAACTCTCGGATATCCTTGATAGGGATTCTACCCCCCACCAGTCTTGCTCCTGGGACACAATGACGTGCTAGATACACACCCACTTGCTCAGGAAGCCCCCTCCGTCCGGAAAAGGATATAGGAACCCCTCTTTTTGAGAGGCCAGTCAAGAAATACACGTCTTCCAACTCGATGGTTAGAAGTTGTGCTCTGATATGGAACCCTTGCTCTGCGACATCCCACAAGCTGATTATGTGCTCAAGCAATAAAATCTCCTTCTTCATTTTTTGCAATTTGAAGAATTTCAGTAAGCCACAAGCTCTCAACGCGGCCCGCGTGCGAGGACTCCGCAAGGCAGCCAAGTCATCAATCTCATGCTCTCGTTCTTTCCACTCGATCATGGTCGCCGAAATCACCTACAAACAAAAAACAAAGAATTTCACTATTCATTTTTTTTGGCAATTTCGGCAATTTTCTAAACAATTTAAAAACATGAAATCTAATGCCCACATTGTTCAAAAAGACCACGCCCTCTTTTATAATCATCATGCCCTGTCTTTACCATTCAATAATCATCATGCAACAATAAAACATTTTTTAATTAAGATGATGTCCATAATGGCTGCGTGGGTGTATTTTCGAGTTTTCTATGACTTCTTTGACAAAAATGACCCATCTACTCAAGTGTCAATATGCTGGCATCTTGGATATCACTTTCTAAAATGGTTTTTGCAAAAGAATGTCTTACTCCCATCGTTTTTAATAGAGGGCGATTTGATCTTTTTTGGAGCGACCTAGGGCTTCATTTTTTAAATTAAATACTGCTATGGAAATGAATATTAAACCATGTAATTGAAAGAAGGGGAGATGAAGATCTACCTGGTCCAAACAGTAAGAGAAACGGTCAACCGTAGCTCTGGTATCAAGCGAAACAAGATCCACCTCCAAAGTGAGAATCTCCACTGCTACAAATCCTTATGCAAAATGAAATGGTAAATGAATATTTTTCTTGTATTACTATTTATAAATTTTCATTTTTATAATGTATAGTTATTTATGGGTTTCTCTAACAATATCATGGCTTCACTAAACCACTGGATTGCAGTTTTGACATCACAGGTTTCCAAGCAGTTCTGATCATTTGTTTACCTTGTCACATCCATGAGCATAGTCTTAGTTCGTTTTCAAGCTCGAAAACAAGAGAACGCACTGGGTAGACTTTTATCTCTTTTTCGGACCCGCATGGACACATGAAAAAGGAACCCCCCAGATTCATCTTTAAACTCTTTTCAGACTCTCTAAATATGAAAAGATCGTCGAGTGACCTTGCTTCCTTTCACACTCGTTAAAAGGTTCGAAAGGGCGTCTTTCGAGTGATAGTTTATCTCTTTTTCGGTCTCGTCAGACTACTGTACGAAAAAGGAACTGACAGAATTCTCTTTTAAGTGTTTTTCCAAACTTTATAATCATGAAAAACCTTCGAGTTTTCTGTCTTTGGACTCGTTAAAGCACACATCGACATGCCCATATGGGATTGAACCCTTACTTCTTCCAGTTCGTTAAACAAAGGAAGAGGAACTTACTGAAGGTGAGTTATATCGAGCATGTGTTATCCTCCTTGAGCTCATTAAATCAAAAAGAGGTACTCATGTATCTGGATGGGGGAAAATTTGAAAGAAGCAAGCCAAGCAGTCTCTTGAGAACATTACCAAGTAATTCTTAGAGTCGCCCTTGAACACGACACTTTGTCATTTGCACGCATTATAATCCACTGAACCTCTGCACTGAGCCAATCCTCTAAGTTTCTTTCACTCCTTTGGGTCACCCGATGTAAGTCACAGCATCCACTGCATCATCAAGTTTTGGTCCATGTCATGTTTCTGCTGTTGTGCCTCAGTGTTCAAGGGAAGTATCCACCTCGAGAGTCAACCGTCACAAATATCTTGTCTCAATACCCATGTCAGTCCATGCTCATTTGATCTACCAATTACATCTCTGTGTCTGTTTCGTGTCGTTGATGGGGGATACATCAAGGCCCTCCTTCAATGAGCCTATTCCTGTCGACCTCAGCACATTATCCAGGAATTAGGCTTAGAAACCAGTTAGTACTTTGGGACCCGCATGCATCAATGGCAGGCCCCCTCACATTTGATAGTAGGTTTACATCATTGACCTCTGATCGGATGATTCCACGGATGTTCGACTCCAGCTCATCCATTCACATTCGTTGGAATGTACTAGGGTACCTTGGGAATCACTGACATTAATGGTGATCTCCCTCGCACTTTTTAACGGTTTACACCATTAACCGGTAATCAAGTGGTTTCTGCCATGTTCGACATTAGGACATCTATTCACATGGTTAGATTCATGCCACATCGAGATCGGTAAGAAGACCCTGGGTTGAGTGATCACTTTGATATGTACTTTGCCCAGGTTGCAAAGGAGTTTCTCTTGGACAAATGATACATACACTGTTAAATAGATCCACTGTGTATCCTTCGTGGCTACGATCAGTTCAGGTCATCAGAGTATAGATCCACATTGTATCTTCGGTGGCTATACCTTTTTATCAATACAATTATGGATCCGCAGTGTATTTTATGGCGGCCATATCTTGCAAGTCTTGATCACCCAAGCATAGGTATGCCTACCTTGGGTTTTGAAACATGTCATGATATTTGTTGGATGTTTGTGTGTAGCTTCCGTCGGGTTCTCCGAGTCTATACCCTTGCTTGAAAGTCTACAAAGCATTTCAATTATCAGTTCTCATCTTCTAACTTCATACTTTGGGGGGCAATCTGTTACACATCAATATTACTCGATTTGATAAGTGTCGCATGTTCCTCACAACTGTCGCATGTTGTTCACAAGTGTCGCAAATGTCAAACAAAGCATATTGCCATGATGACGACACCAAAGAGACACTTAGAATACCTCAAATACCTGATTTGGAGGAAGAAGGATGGTTAACTGAAGTCAGGTATCTCTTGCCACCTGAAAGGAGCTCTCAAACTAGAGTTTTAGAAGGGAGCACTCCCCTATATCACCCTTGGGAGCGCTGGCGCTCCCCTATAGGGTACTGGGGAGCGTTATAACACTAAACCACCCCTCTGAAGGAGCGCTACAAGTCTTTGAAGCACTGGCGCTCCCCTTGAGCCTACTAGGGAGCGTTATAGCACCCTGATGCCCCTTTTGAGGGAGTGTTGTCTAATCTGGGCAGTTGTTGATCTGTTGAGGAGAATAAGGGGAGGATCTTTCAAGTTTGGAAGGCAGTTGCATTCGAATTCCTGGTTCAATCATGATCTTAGGAGAAGATCCATGATCTAAGGAGGGAATTCCTCAACTCACCCTAAAGATACCTCAAGAGGTTAAGCCTCTCTAAACCTATATAAGCAGGCTCTATGATGGTGGAAAAGGGGGGAAGAATTACAAGCATGAAACCTATGATTTCATAGGAAACACACAGTGAACTGGAGGAGAGTAATCAATGAAGCTGTCATCATTCAGGTCGTGGATCTTTTGAGCAAGAGTTAGACAAAGGGGACTTGACGAAACTATCGCATTTGCATCTACGATTGTAAGTTACTTTTGTCATTGGTCTCATTAATATGACACGCTTGGCCTGTTTCTTTCTAGTTTGTGTCTGATCTTGCATGAATTTATCTCTGATAGATAGATATGTTTTCAAGCTAATATCAATAGAGTAGGAAGTGGTCGTACTATTGTTTTCCTACAGGGCTCATCGAGGAGCGAAAGATTGGAGCTCAACTCGGAGCGTGCAGGGACAAACGCCGGTAAAAGGTACTTCTGTTCTCCTTCCTCCTCATGCATTAGTTTGTATAGATCTGAAAGGAAGTCAGTGTCCATGTTAAGCATCTTCTGTCTTAAGAGTTAAGAGTCTAGCTCTCAAGAGGAGATCTATACCAACCTCTCTTCATTCCTTCTCAACTGCCACAAGTTGCAGATACTTCAAAACACCAGAGTGATATTCCACATAGTGTTTACTACATCAACTTGCATATCTATGCATGTACTTCCACGAGAACCTTACACAACAAATTGATCCACCATGAGCAATCTAGGTAGACAAGTCAGATTCTGTTGCCGCAATACAAACATGTATATTCGGCAAAGAAGCTATAAATCAATGCATTCATGACATCATTCTTCGTAATGGTTGCTCAATTGGCCCTTCACATGATTACAATCACGTAGTTCCATGTAGAGATTAACCTTTACATGGCTATACATAACAGTCCTACAAATGATGTGTCCTCCACTATGACCAACACACATTGATCATGTACACAATCTCATACAATTGAGTTTGAATCTCTAATGACCTTTTCATGACAAATTCTCATGAAGCAACACATGCACTTCTTCAATAAGTAGGAACACAATATTTTTTTTAATGATTAGCAACACTGGAAACACACTATAGCACGAGGAAAAACCATGTTTGACAACATACAAACACACAAGCCCATATCAGTTTTGATACCATATAGAGAAATAAAAGAGTAAACACCAAAATTGTGTTGAATGATCTATTATATCAAACCATGTTACATATGTATACATCAAGCTTTGTCTTAAGATAAAAATACTATCTTATCACAATCATAACTAGTTGAAAGCACATCTCAACCACACACCAATTTAAGAGCTACTCTAGTTCTCATCCAACAACCTCCTACATCCACTTACATAAACCCACTCAAAACAACCACTTACATAGGCACACTCTACTTACTAATACATAGAGGAAAAAAAGCCACTTACATAAAGACACACTCTACACACTCTATGTACTATGGATACTTACTATGGAGGATGGATGCCCTCGATATTCATATAGTGCATTAATGTTCATATTGCAAAAAGGTCATATACATCCCCCTCATCATTTCTAAAAGCAAGCCAAATGTCAATATTATAGACTTTTATTTATTTATTTATTATTTCTAAATTTTCGTATTGACAATAATAACTCAAAATAAAACAATCACCACTTTCTACTATTAAAAACAATATTCAATAAATTTCAAAATTTTAAAACATTAATCTTTAATATATAATAATAAATTTCAAAATTTCAAAAACATTACTCTTTAATATATAATTTTACTTAAAGTTTAGGAACTTAAAAAACTAGATAACACATACAAAGTCAAATGCTACTTCTATATACAGCAACGATTTACACATAGATTCACTTTGGAAGCTTCCTTAAACATGTTGAATGCCATGACCTTTGCATGAGTGACTTGTACACCATCCTTATCACAAAATAAACTAAGTATTTCATATTGGGTATGTAAATCAATGTCATGTGCAAAACATCTACATGGTATAAATGTTTTCAAAGCCTATGAACACTGAGGGGTAAGATTTCTACAATGGAACTAAGACTGTTTTCACAAAAATTTAATCACTAAGAGACCAAGGGGGAGATTAGGAATTTATGGGGTTGTTGTGAAGTGGGTTAATTCATGAGCAATTTTTCCTCTAGAGTTAATTTTCTGAGCATCTGGGTTGGTTTAAAATAGAACATAATCCCTAGAGTAAGGTTTTGAAATGCATGGAACATTGATCCATGTAAAATTAGATTACCCCTAAAAATTTCACTAGATTCAGACCCATTTATTTTTGCTTGAAAAACAAAACTCTAAATTGCTTGGAGCTAGGTTACTCCTCTTGGTGAGAGTATGGGATTGGTTGATTAGGAATCTATGGGGTTGGAGCAATGAAGCAGGAATGACTTTTGAAAATCAAGGTGTGTTTATCTAACTACCAACGCGTTGATTGCGGGTCAACCGTCTTCTCAGAAACGTCACGTCAAAAGCGTTCCCGGTAACTGAACATCCCGGTCTACCGGCAATGAAAGAGCTCTCCGGCGCCGTCCAAATAGCATAGCTAATTTTTTTCGCAGTGTCGTAGTCAGAATGTTTTGCTTAATTTAATTCCGCACCAGCTTACCATTATTACCAAACCATGTTCTAAGTTTTTATTAACTCGGGAGGCGTAGGTCTTAGGCTCTTCCATCCACAACTATAGCGCCACGATGGATACACATTGTGTATACTTCATTCGCTGATCCCAAATCCCGATTCCCCTGCCAGCCCATCAATCATAATTGTTTTGAGATGTAAGGATGTTTACAATGTTATTATACTCAATTCGGATTATATTTTTAATGAATCGTAGTTAGCTGGGTTTTATTTTCCACTACTTAGTTAGTTGGGTAGTTAGATCTATTATTATAATAATAGAGACATATTTAATGAGTTCTTTCCATTATTGAATTGGATTTTATTTTCCACTACTTAGTTAGTTGGATAGTTAGATCTATTATACTAATAATAGAGACTCATTTAATGAGTTCTTTTTGACTTTGTCCAATAGATCATTTTGTAATGTTATATAAAGGCCTAACAAGCCTTCTTATAATATCAAGTTACTCATTTTGGCCTCTCACATTTTCTATTGTTCATTGTGAGATTCATTAGCTCTGAGTGATTTACTAGTAGTTAGTTTTAGAGGTGAGGCTCTTCTTTGAGTCTCACCTCCCAATTACTTCATTTACATATTGTTTTTTTCCATGCTTCTTTTTATGCAAGATTCACATTTCTAAGCTCCTCCCGCCTCGGCATTCAAGCCATCCAAATCTCAACCCTCGAGATCTAGATCACACCAAAGCTATGTTGAGTGATCTATTACATCAGATAATGTTACATATTTATACATCAAGCTTTGTCTTAATATAGGCATACTATCTTATCACAATCATAACTAATTGAGAGAACATCTCAACCATATGTCAATTTAGGAGCTAATCTAGTTTTCATCAAACAACCTCCTAAAACCACTAAAAAGGGCTACTCATGTAGAGACACAATCTACTTGCTAATACAATAACAAATTTATGTGGCTAAATATTAGCACACAAGACAAGTAGGAATTAATAATTCCAACACTCCCCCTTCATGAGCACTTGTCTTAATCTTTGTCAGGTCAGGTCTTCATCCTCATCTAGACCTTTGCAACACAATCTCCTCTAGATACTAAAGATGGTCCTTATCAATGAAGTTTGTCTTATGGTTTGACCATGGGCTTGCTTCTTGTAGAAATCATCAATTTGTAAAAGTCCACATAAAGGAACAACCAACCATCGAAATACATGGGTGCCTAACCATTGTAATTATTGGTCTAGTAGGAAGTCCTTCACATACATGGTTCATTCAACTCCTCGATAACCTCCCCTTGAATGTAAAAACATCTCCATAAACAATTTCCAAGAGCTAACCAATGCAACCGATTCACTCAATCTCGGTTTCCATCTATCTCTCAAGTCTTACCTCATTTTGACGCATAGAACAAAATGTGTACAAGTTTTTGCTCCCATAACATCACCCAGAGTCCACAATTAATATATGGTCCACTCGTAGAGCATTTAACTGACACTTGACCCACTCCTCCAAGTGTTAACAACTCCTTATATGGGTGAACAACCTCCCTCTTTAGGGAAAACCAACAATTAATGCAATAGGTGTTGACTTCAATGGCTCAACTTAACTATGCCATGTGGATGTGCATTAGGTACCCTCATGCTCAAGCAAGATTGAATGACAAGTTTGACTTATGTGCCCAAGCACAAGGATGCACATACATATGTCCTAGTTAATTTGAACTCACCTATTCATCATAGAGACCAAACCTTGCAGATTGGGCACATCATAATTGAGGCCATCTAGTTTTTTACTTGAGCACACCATGACATCCTTCATTCGACATGGACATACCAAGAAAGCTATCCATCTCATCTTGGACACACCAAGCAATATTTTATCTTAGACACACCAAACAAGCTATCATCTTAGATGCACCAAGGGAAAACAAAAAACAAATCCTTGATGCGGCTTTTCAAAAAGACTTGTAGTGGATTCTTATATATTTCCATATCACATGGCCTTTTCTCTTCTCCTTTTACATGGCTTGGAAGCGTCTCATCAACATACCTTATCTTTGCACACTTGCACAACTAGACAAGCTTCATTTACTTGTTGACTTTCCCAGAAGGACACACTAGTTGTCACTACAATAGATAGCCTTCTTTCTGTCAACGCTACAACATATCCAACCACAAATTGGGGTTGCACATAGCCAACAAATCATCACACGGGCTCAATTAATCATGGATAAATGGAGGCTTTAACATGCCACTCACAACAATTCACAAACAAATCAATGGAGGACTTTAAGCAACAAATTTTTTGCTACAAACAACACATCCAAATTGCCCCTACTAGCATATCAGTCATAACCATTTTCAACAACCCGATGAAAAAGCACCACACACCAAATAATTTAGGTGATGTGACATACATGAACCAATCAAACCAATTGGTAGCCAAAAAGAGAAAAAAAAAACAATTAGATTGACTCTCTCTATGCTACATTAGCAACTCATACAATCTCATCGACAATAAAGAAATCTAATGTTATCCAATCGACATTGTTGCCATTAGCTAATCTAAATGTTATTGGTAAATGCAACATTTTGAACATCATATTCAGATTTGATATGTGCACTCTATTAGTACTAGGTTGCTCCTCAAATCACACACTCATCTTTGTTTCTTGAATCATCTCATTACAACAAAGTGCCAACCTCTCTTCATTCCTTCTCAATTGCCACAAATTGCAGATACTTCAAAACACCAGAGTGATATTCCACATAGTGTTTGCTACATCAACTTGCATATCTATGCATATACTTCCACGAGAACCTTACACAACAAATTGATTCACCATGAGAAATTTAGGTAGACAAGTCAGATTATGTCGCCGCAATACAAACATGTATGTTCAGTAAAGAAGTTATAAATCAATGCATTCATGACATCATTCTCTGTAATGGTTGCTCAATTAGCCCTTCACATAACTACAATCACGTAGTTCCATGTAGAGATTAACCTTTACATGGCTATACATAACAATCCTACAAATGATGTGTCCTCCACTATGACCAACCCACATTGATCATGTACCCAATCTTATATAGTTGAGTTTGAATCTCTCATGACCTTTTCATGATAAATTCTCATGAAGCAACACATGCACTTCTTCAATAAGTAGGAACACAATGGTTTTTTTTAATGATTAACAACACTGCAAACACACTATAACACGAGGAAAAACCATGTTCCACAACATACAAATACTCAGGCCCATATCAATTTTGATACCATGTAGAGAAATAAAAGAGTAGACACCAAAAGTGTGTTGAATAATCTATTATATCAAACAATATTACATATTTATACATCAAACTTTGTCTTAAAATAAAAATACTCTCTTATCACAATCATAATTAATTGAAAGCATATTATAACCATACACCAATTTAAAAACTACTCTAGTTCTCATCTAACAATCTCCTAAACCCACTCAAAAAACCACTCACATAGAAATACACTCTACGTACTAATACATAGAGGGAAAAAACCCAATCACATAAATACACACTCTAGTTACTATGCTATGGAGGATGTAAATACACACTCTACTTACTATGCTATGGAGGATGGATGCGTGTTCATATAGTGAATTAATGTGTCATATACATCCCACTCATCATTTCCAAAAGCAAACAAAATGTCAACATTATAGACTTTTTATTTGATTTATTATTTCTAAATTTTTGATAACTTTAACTCAAACTAAAACAATTACCACTTTCTATTATTAAAAAGAATATTCAACAAATTTCAAAAACATTAATCTTTAATATATAATTTTACTTAAACTTTAGAAACTTAAAAAAATAGATAACACATACAAAGTCAAATGCTACTTCTATATACAACAACGATTTACACATCAGTTTCACTTTGGAAGCTTCCTTAAACATGTTGAATGTCATGACCTTTGCCTTTCCATGGGTGACTTGTACACCATCCTTATCACAAAATAAACTAAGTATTTCATATTGGGTATCTAAATCAATGTCGTGTGCAAAACATCTACATGGTATCAATGTTTTCAAAGCCTATGGAAAACTGAGGGGCAAGATTTCGCAAAAATCAAATCGCTAAGAGACCAAGGGGGGATTAGGAATCTATGGGGTTGGTGAGAGTATGGGGTTGGTTGATTAGGAATCTATGGGGTTGGAGTAATGAAGCAGGAATGATTTTTGAAAATCAAGGTGCTTCATGTAATACAAATGCGTTGATTGCGGGTTCTAATAGCATAGTTAGTTTTGAGTGGCTAAGTTTGTATAATTTCAGTGTTTTTTTAGGAAGTTTTCTGTTTGATTTTGCCTCAAAGATTTTGCTCCAAGGATGAATGATTGGATCTGCAGATTTAAGTAGTTAAGTTTATATAATCCAAATACCCCAAAGATTTTTCAGCGCACTGAATCCATTTATATATTCAAAAAAACAATTTAAACAACAAACAATAAAGATTTTGTCCAAATTTACATCACCAAATTCCGACCAATTTCAAAATATAACATTTAACCAACACCAATTTTTTTCGCAGTGTCTTGGTCAGAAGTTTTTGCTTTATTTTACTCCGCACCAGCTTACAATTATTACCAAACCATGCTCTAAGTTTTTATTAACTCGGGCTGCGTAGGTCTTAGGTATAGCGCCACGACGTATACACATTGTGTATACTTCATTCGCTGATCCCGAATCCCGATTCCCCTGCCAGCCCATCAATCATAATTAAAGGAAGTTTACAGTGTTATTAAACGCACGCCGGCCTATATTTTTAATGAATTGTACATGTTAATTGCAAGATATGAATGCCCACTGAAGGTTTCACCTCTAATAGGACAAGAGCCATGAAGGAATTAAAATCCAAAATCCCAACCAGACCAGAGCGAGGATTAAGCATGTTCACGAGTTTTCTAAGTCGATATATCTGCAGCACACCGAATTGCCGAAACCGCAAACGCTCGAATTTTGCTTTTCTCGATCTCAATACTCGACTTCACCAGTGGATCTCCAACCAATTTGTTTTTTATTTGACACCAATATATATAACTGGAAATGACGACTGGGATTTGGTCTACAGGTATTTACCTGTAGTGCATTGTGTCCGTATTGGTGGGTTTGGATACTTCCTTGTGCATTCGGTTTTCGTCTCTTTAAAGTAAAAGCCAAGCATGATGGTGCAATATGCAGCCTGCTGTTAAGCATTGAATGTTGTGGTAGGTTGTATATACACAGTCAGATATATTTCAGTCTATATATTAAAGTGATTCTACTGTGTATATACTATCTATTGCAGCATTTAATACTGCATAACAGGCTGTATATTGTTAGTCATAATGACAAATATAATAGTTTTGGCAGTCCAATAGTAGAAGGTGATCTGATTTTGTATATACCACCTGCAGCGGCATTCAATGCTGCATAGCAGGCTGTATATTGCTGGCTAGCATGATGTCAACTAGCTAGCATGATGGCAAGCATGATAGTTTTTGCAGGTCAACTGTGTAATATAGGTAGCATGGAGTATTGTATTTTGTTGTAAGTAAATGCATGTGCTGAGTGGACCATTGAAACTGGAAATTTCCATCCAACTTCCAAAGTACTTAATTTATGAGAATTTGGTGGAAAAAAATCACAATTCATTTTTGAATGTATGTCATTAAGCACTCCATTAATGAAAGTACCTGGAAAACCAGGGAATCAATGAGCCATTAATTTTTGACATAGTAGTCTAAACGTTCTATCTTTTGGGAGTTTTACGGTAACTTTTTTAGTTTGATTTTGTTTGAAATCCGGTGAGGAATGGTTAGATCTGCAGATTTGAGTGGCTAAGTTTGTATAATCCGCGTGCCTCAAGAGTTTTTCAGCAAGCTGAATCCATTTATGCATCAAAAAATGCAATTTAAACAAGCCAAAAAACCCAAAAGGTAGAAAGTTTAGCCAACACCATTGGGTTGAATTTAAGTGGACCTGGCAAATGTATTAAAGTGAAATTCTAAGGCTGGCTAGTACCTTCCCTGCCATCTGTGCCAATTTATCGTGATATGAATTGTAGAATTAAAAAAAATTCTTTGACAGCTTGAGGCAACCAGTGGGGAAGCACCAAAATTTGGAAATGAAAAAAACTATACTCATACAGTATAGTTTAAATCTACTCGGTACAAAATATCAGAGATTCATGAAACAAACTATATTTCTACAGTTTAGTTTATACTTGGATTATATAGAAATAATCACTCAAATCTGTGGATCTAACAAATTTTCACCAAATTTCGAGCAAATCTCCCTGCAGATTTCTAACAAATCTTCCTGGCAAATATCACCACATAAAGACCAAAACTTAGAGCGTTATTAAAATCTTGAAACTCTCAACTGATTTTTTTTCTTTTACAAAATAAATCTGAAGCATAAACATTAATGCAATTTTAGAAATACAAGTAAAATTCAAAGCATCTATCAATGTAACAATGCATATCAATGAACATTGAAGAGGTTAATTTTTGGATTATTAGTCCTATAGCTTTCACCTTGAAGTTTAGGATAGTTACTTCTTATTACTTACTTAGTTTTAATATATTACTTATGCATTTTGCTATGTGTCCAAAGTTTCTAGAAAATTTGTATTAATTCATTTTATTTTTTTGAAAACAAAATTATTTTTGTAATTTTCCAATTTTATGTATATCATTTTTATTGGTTCAAACATAATGATGTGATTTAAATATTCCTAGTGTAAACTATTTCTTTTAGTTATTTGTGGGAGTTAATAAAGAGTTTTAAAAAATAAAATGATAAGTGGTCAATTTTGAGGCTATGGTCACTACATTGAATGTAATGACTCATCTTCCACTAAGAGGTTTGACACTATAGATTAGTGATGTTGATGCAGTTGATGATGTTGATGCAGTCGATGTTGTGTGCGTGTGTGCGTCCGCGTCTTCTTAGAAAAAGGAAGTGCAGACAACAACCTCTACATCAAGGTAACTCAAGATAGTATTTTATTAATTGAATTTTATGTTGATGATATTATTTTTGGAAGTACTGATGACAGGTTTGTTGAGGAAAAGATATGAAATGATCTTACTCAAGCATTTTCAGATTTTGCTTGACTAAAGCAAAATAGACGAGAATATCACCCTATGTTTATAGCCAACAAAAATAACATTCTAACTCACAAGTATTAATTACCAGCGCTTAGGCTAGTCTTTTATCAATAAAAAGCTTGATGGAAATTTATTTTTTATGTAATTTTCTAAATATAACAATTGCTGAAATAAATGTAAAGACAGAAGTAAAGACACCAAGATGATAATCAAGACAGATGAGACATAAATAAATCTTTTATTTCATTCCAATTCACCAAAGAGTCATTCTTTTACAAAATTTCATGCATAAATTTAGGGCCAAAGTCAAACTTAGACACCCCCGATGGAACATACAAAAGGACCTCTGACAGAAAATAAAAAACTGAACTCTAAAAGATGGATCAGCTTGCCACAAATTGTTGCCCACTCGACTATGCACAATAGCCTTTGTCAGTCATGAAAACTAATTCACAAACAGACAAGTCTACACAGACTATCAAAGATAGAACAACACCTCTGAAAAACAAGTGTTTGAATGATGTAATTCAGCCCTGAATCTTGTTTTCTACAATAAGACCCTGCTATCATAAAAATAATTAGGCTTGTGATAAATTAAGTAATTAATGAAAACTGAATTATCTCAGCATAAACTCAAAGAGCAAACCTTAGTATGATTTTCCTTCTGTCCTCCAATGGCGCAATCAATTAATATTGATAACAACACTGCGGATAACTATGCCATAGTTACCACAATGCAACATTCCCTCTTGAAAATTTTAAAACACACAATCACAGTATCATTAAATCAACCTATCGTGTCGAGCTATCAATCCAACATAAGGAGACAACATACATAAATGTTCAAATCAATCAATCTGCAATCAAAACCATACTGTGTAAAACCCGGGCTCATTCTTGACGACGCAATCGAATAACCATACTTATTACAGTGAATGGAACTGTCATAAACACCCCGATTGCAATGATCATTAGGCCATTGAAAACACATAGTTACAGTAATCATTGACTCGTGCTATAGGAACGCCACTCATACCAATGCATCAAGCGCGAAGCGTCATTGTGCATTAATCAATTTAAACAGTGTCGGGTTATCCATTCAATAAACACAAGGAGGCAACAACTATGTATTTGATTTAACAACTCATTCTAATTAACCATGTTGAGCTTATCCATCCAACTATAATAGCCATTGTAGTGACTAGAAAACAAAACCAACACCACTGTCACATAATCAATGGGCGAGCCAGTGATTCATTCCATCGACAACACACCACCAGTCCAACAGTACAACCGACAGGCCATAACGGTCCCCTCTATCAACACATGGACTCAAGGGAGAAAGGGTTTTCTCTGTGGATTAACACAAGGAAGCCAGAGTCAATTTTTCTTGATGGTGAAACCATCCGAGACCAATGATGTACACACAGAGAAAACCACAATTCACTTCGTGGACAGGGTGACAAATCTTGGGATAGGAGAAGCCATGAACAAAGGAGCAAAGCTCCATTTGAGCCTTGTAATTATACTTAGCACACGCGGGGTATAACCATTGTGGCTCCCCCAGTCAACCAACTACAACATTGCGGTGAATACAAAGCCGATAAGAAGCAATATAACCCATTGTGTGACTATTGGAAGCATGAAGTAACCCCAATACCCAAGTGAATAATGCACAGTGACATAAGGCGTTTCAAACTCATTAAAATCCTATGAGAGCCAAGAATGGGTACAATGATACAATGCGTGAAGGCATTCATCTAGTCTAGACCAAATGGAACCCTCCACTAAACCAAAAAGGATGACAGAGAGCCTTTATGGCTACTGATACTTAGAATGACCCAATACATTGTAACTTCAGACATTATCACAGAGAAAGCCACTAACAATTCATTCCAGAAAAATCACAATTTCACACAATTGCCATACTCAAGGAAAGCACAAACCAATACATCCGAACCAATATCCATTTCATAACCAAAGTAGACTCATGGATGGTAAAAAAAGACATACTTGTAATCAAAACACCTTAAAATGCGAGTTGGTTGAGCGGTTCCTCTCTGCTAGGAAGTCGGAGGATAACCACAACAACAAACTTGAACAATAGTTTGATTAGGGTGGCGGTCAGCGAAGGAGTAGGGGTGACATGCAGTAAATGCACATCGTCTCCATTCACAGTCCATTAATTCCTTAGTACATGCCAACAAGTTTTTCATTAACACAATTAATCAAACCATGTATCGAAACCATCACCCATTAAAACCAATAGAAACAATCACCCATTAAAACCAATAGCGCAATCCATACCAAATCTATGCCATAACATAATCACCACTACATATGACTTAATCAAATTGCATAACCATTAGCACCTATCACTTTGTCAAATGCGCCACCCACATCCTATCCTTCCAAAATATACCATATGCATATTAACCATATAACTCAATCAAATCACATAACCATTAACTTGCTAGCTAGGATTTAACCATAATCATTTTAATGATTCATGCATGTAGTGTAGTATATTTGCATAGTTAGATCCCTTTTCCTTTTGCATTTGTTATATTGTTTTTGCCATTTTCCAACTGTTTTTTAAGTATTGTTACTAACATGTCTGTTGTGCAGGTGTCCCAAGAACAGATAACAATGGTATCAATGAATAACATAGGTCGTAATAACATGAAATTAGAGCTTATAACATAGCATGCCTTATTCATCATTTACTTGTCGCACATAGAATCAACACATCGTAAGACCGATCCATAACCAATAAAAACAAGATCTCATCAACCATGTATGCAATGTTGAACAACAATACAACCATTAAATGAGAGCCAGACTTGATCTCCAATCTACAAGGGGGTCCCACCTACTAGTATTATTTATGCGTTGGCTTATAATAATAGGTTTTAGCAATACTTTGTGGGCTAAACTTCGTCGTGATTTTAATCGTCAACAAACTAGCGAATCCACAGGGAAATTTGTTTTGAACAGATTTAGTACTCAGAACTCATGGTTTCATAGACCAAAATCAACAGATCAAGGAGATATAACCATGAAAATTATGCAAGAGGGGGAAGTGAACGGATTTAATGGAAAAATGACTAGGAATTTGGGAATAACTCATGAAAAGTGTTAAGTGTGAGGGGTTTTTACCACTGTATGCATAATCATTTAACCAGAATCTGCTCTTAACTTCAAGGAGAAAATCTTTAGACTTTCTCAAAAAAAAATCTCAATCGATGAAGAAATGGAAAGAAGAAGCGGGAGATAACCAGTTCTATTTATAAAACAACAATGGAAGCAGATAGCAAATTCAAGTATGCTTCAGGGGAAACATCACAACACTTGTGTAAGCTTGATTGTTATTGACTAACAATGCTTTGCAAGAGTGTCACTATGGCAGAACTGACCCAACATCTTATTCTTTGACCGAAATCAATAAAAAAAAGACAAAGCAAATAACAATTCTATCAGAATAAAATTGCAACAAATTAAAATAGCAGAAATAAAATGACAGAAATGATAAAGCGATAGGAAGTGCTTAAAATAGAGAACATAAATCAACTACTATAAGCAGAAAAAGAAAAATAACGAAAACTGAAAACAGAGCTAGACTACTAAAATACAGAAAATCCAAACATCGTTAGAGCTTTTCAAGTTGGTTCCACATAATGCTTTAATTTTCGACGTGTTGAATTTACGTGGACCTGGAAAATATATATTAAAGTGAAATTCTTGGCCTGGCTAGTACCTTCCCTGCCATATGTGCCAATTTATCGTTATATGAATTGTAGAATTAAAAAAAATTTCGCTTGATACAACTGGTGGGGAACGGGTTTTTAGACGGCACCGCATCAACCGGTGGGGAATGGGTTTTTATAAGGCACCAAAATTTGGAAAGGAAACAAACTATACTCCTTAAATCTACTCGGTACAAACAATCAGAGATTCATGAAACAAACTATACTCCTACAGTTTAGTTTATGCCTTTATGGACAAATTCACAATTCAGTATCTGCACAAAAAGATGTGAGTGATGTCACGTGGATCATCAATAAAATAGATAAATATTCCCCTCTTAATTTAGTTTAAGGGGAAAAAAATGTTCAGAATGCAGTCGATTCACGGTAAAATAATTAATTTAATTAATGACAATCTGCTTACAATAATTAATTTAATTCATTTAATTAATGACAATCTGCTATAGATAATCATTGTCTAATTGTTTTACGTTTTGTTTTTTTTTGGAATTAGGCCATATAAATTTGCATGAAATCACTATTTTTTGTTGTTTAAAATCTATTTTTGAATGCAGAAATGGATCCAGCATGCTGAAAAAATCTCTGTGGCATTTTCCGCTGATCTAACAATTTATCACCGGATTTCGGGCAAATATCCCCTGAAAATATCGTCAGAGAAAGACCAAAAAGTAGAACGTTTAGACTAGGACATATTAAAAGCTTGAAACTCTCAACTGGTTTTTTTCTTTTACAAAATAAAGTTGAAGCATAAATATTAATGCAATTTTATAAATAAGGGTAAAATTCAAAGCATCTATCAATGTCACAATGCATATCAATGAACACTGAAGAGGTTAATTTTTGGATTATTAGAAGGCTAGGGACTATAGCTTTCACCTTGAAGTTAAGGATAGTTGACTTCCTATTACTTACCTAGGACTTAGGCTAAACGTTCTACTAAATGATGATTTTTTTCGGGGAAATTTGCCCGAAATCCAGTGAAAATTTGTTAATATTCGTAGATTTGAGTGATTATTTTTGTATAATCGGAGTGCCTCATGTGTTTTTCAGCATGCTGAATCCATTTCTGCATTCAGAAATGGATTTTGAACAACAAAAAATAGTGATTCGTGTAAATTTATATTGTCGGATTTCAGCGAAAAAAACCATTTCGTATAATAGACAACGTCCTTACTCAGTTTTGATATATTACTCGGTGCATTTTGCTATGTTTTTTGAATAGATTTCTCATTACTTTATCTCTTTCACTAAAAAATTCCAAAGTTTCTAGATTTTTTTTTATTAATTCAATTTTTTTTTAAAACAAATTTGTTTTGGTAATTTTCCAATTTGATGTATGAACATTTTCATTAGTTCAATCATAATGATGTGATTTAAATACCATTGGTGTAAACAATTTTCTTTTCCTTATTTGTCTTAGTTAATAAAGAGTTTTAAAAAATAAAATGATAAGTGGTCAATTTTTAGGCTATGTCGGGTCACTGCAGTCAATGTAATAATTGGTCCTGTAGTCAGAGGTTTGACATTAGATCAATGATGTTTGTGCAGTTGATGCTCTGATCAATGATGTTCATTCAATCTATGTTGTGCGTGTCCACGTCTGTTCCTCACTGTGTGTGCTTCTCATTTCCTCAAAAGCCAAAAGGTACACATCAACTCCTCACCGCCTTGAAAGCCAAAGGGAGAAAGCAAGGAAATAAGGAAGATAGAAATCACAGAAGATTGCACTTGGACATGGATAGTGAACGATAGTGAGTGTTGAACATGACTGATGAGATTTTCTTCATTCAAAAATTAGACTGATGGGATTTGCTTCATTCAGAAATTCAACGTCTCCCTGCCTTGAACCTATATTCAACATTACCTCAAAATTATTTCTATTTTTAATGATTTGTCCTCTTGTTCAAAATTGGATGTAGCATTTTGTTACGAGGAAAATCACTCTATGCCATGGGGTAAACCACAACAGACATAAATGATTGCAGAAATCAATTCTAATATCAAGTATGCTATGTAAACAAATATGCTAACAAGACAAGATAAAGAGCCTACCTCGTCCAGACGTTCGATGAAGTCCATTGTTGAACACTTGACTCAAAGCAATACACCTACAACTTGTCCTCAACAACCAAGATACACAAGCATATGGTGATAATATATAAAGTTAGCACATATAATATCATAATCCATCAATATTCATAACAAATACGTTGATGGAATAACAATTCATATATTTGCAAGACATTAATTGGACGAGAAAAAAGTTTTTCTATTAAAATGTAATCAACAAAAGTGTATGAATGACAAACTTTTGTGTCAGCACGTTCGGAAGTGAGAAACTGAGTCCCTTCCAGCTGGGCCTCCACCACTTCAATCCTCCACCAAAGGCAAGCTCATATAAGAGAGACAATGAGATTCTCCATCAAAAAGGGAGGATCTTGGGGGTTGAACATTGTGTTCAGACTTAAAAGGACAAAGGGATGAAGACTCAATATGAAGTGAATAATTTCTCCAAAGTAACTTTTCTCTCAAAGTTGAATTCTTTCTCCTTCTTTCCACAGCTTGGATATGGCCCATTTATAGCCTTCAAATGGAATTGAAGGGCCAAGTCGGAGCATTTCCAGTATATGGAAGGCCGAGGATCATGGATCTCGTGACGTGACATGGAAACTCGACACCATTTTTTAATTTTGGGCACAAAATCCGATGTACGCAGGCTGTAATGGTGCAACCTACGTATACGCATGCTGCAAAGCTGTTAGGGTACGTACATGTGGAAATTTTTTATTTTTTAGCTCTGGGAATTGCAAAAGGGACTTCAAGTCTGCATAGGGAAATGGAAAAGGCCTTATGAGAAAGTTGTATGGGGTGAGTCAAATCGTGCTATAACTGATGCCCCCCAATGTGTGAGGTCAGAGGAATATCTGCGATGGTCGAAATACATTATAAATCCCATAAGTGGAGTAATGGAGACTCAACAGGAAGAACTAGTTGCTCATTACAATGTTATAATATACAGTGACTTTACGCACATGGCTGCCAATTTGAATTACACTACAGATCCATGTGAAAATATGTACCAATTAGCTGCTCATGGCCATGAATAGGAAATACAAAGTAGACACATGTCATAGTCACGAACACGGCCTAGTGAAGACCGGTCTCAAAACCAATATGAAGATATATGTATACAATGGAGTATAATTTGATCTCCCATGATAACTGAAATCATAGGTGCTGGTCCAATGAATGATAGAAACAACTCGGGAAAGATGCTATTATAGTTGATGTCTTCAAGTCTTCTACACGATCCGCCAAAGGTGCAAGTCTGCATTATATGAATAGAGGAGTTGAAGTCGAACACAATGAGACTTTGTTTGAATACTGGTCATTAATGAATACCGTTAACAAACATGAGATAACCTACTGATAATGAAAGTAGGTATCAAGGCACTGAGTACATTCTTATAAGTGTGAATAAAGGATTTGAGGTCGAACACTCAAAGAATCCATCGATCAAGAGACATTGATGTATTCCCAACTATCGATGGCAAGATAACTTGCCACTAATGACTGCAAGCCTCTAGGTACTCATAAAGACTCTAGGTCTCGGTTCCATAATAGATGAGCTAAAGTCGATGGAAGGAGACTCCTTGAAAGGAGAGCATTAAGGCATCTCTCATCAGTCAACACGAGGTATAAAACAATATCTTGATGATTTGGATGAACTCGGACGAAGAACAAGTTTCATGAAGCAACGACCCTGTGTGTCTTTCGCGTGCATCAGATGCAAGTAGTGTATGAAAAAGACCCTCTGAATAGGATCCAATAATGAAAACTACCGACAAAGATGAGCAAACCACTAATAAGGATAATGGTATCCAAGACATTGCATGAATCCCAATGTGTGAATAGATTTCTTGTCGTCGAACACAAGGGAAACCCCCCAGTCAGTGACCAGTGAGAAGATGTCGACTGTTGGGTTCAAGGTTACCTACCCATAATGAAAGTAGGACCAGGGTGCATAATAAGACTATAGCTTCATGTGATTTTGAGATACACTGAAGGTATGGCCGACATGCAAAGTCAAGAGTTCTGAGGAGTGGCTGACACAGGTTTATAGAGATCCTTTGAACAAGAGCATGAGACATATGAAAGACTCTGGTAGCATAGACTCGATAATGAAACTTTGTGATGCAAGAGGCACCAATCAAACTCTCCATAGGGACTGGAAGAGTAACCAGTCATAGGAGTAAACTCTAAGTAATGAACTCAGCTTCCTATGGTCACGCTAAAACCCAAACTTCGGATGACAAATGGACTCAAAAGTTTGCGATTTGTTCAAAGGTGAGGGGGTGCATGCAAGACATGGAAACTTGGGGGAATGTTTCATCTTATGGTATAGGTTGTCAAGATGCAAAGGATATAAACAAGGTTTTGTTTAGCTGATGATGCAAATTGCTGAGGTGATAGGATTATAATGTGAAAGTGGGAACCTACAATAGGCTCAATACTTCAAGCAAGAGAATGAGATGCAATTACAACTTAACTCCAAAGAATGTCATTTTTTTATAAATTTAGTCCCCTAGGCCCGAAAAGGTATAAAACAATACCTAGGAGAACTCTTCTAGCCACTAGTGACTAGAGTATTCCTTTTTCGAAATTAGTCTACTTGGTCCGAAAAAAAGGTTAAACTTACACCAAATAGACTTCATTTCAGATCCAATTAACGAGTGTGAAAGAGACAAGTTCACTCGACAATCTTTTTGTTTTTTGAGAGAGTCGGAAAAGAGCTTAAACAAGACTTGAGGATGTTTTTCTAAGCAACATATGATGGGGGAGGCTAAGGCTTTCGTGCAATAGTTTTGTCGAAAGTTAGTAACTCACAGATAGCTGACACAAGCTTGGGAAAACCCAAATCTTTCCAAGTCAAGGAGGATAAAATACTTGTAGAGGTTACCTTATCTACAATATATCGAAGAATGCCCCTTATCTGGAAGGGTGTAGAAGAAGGAAGCTGAGGCTCTACAAGATCATTCCAATCAAAGGAAACCACCCTAGGACTTGGAGGGAGCGTATTCAAAGAGAGTGGAATGCTCCCTTGTGCAGAAGGTACAGAACTAGAAATGCTAAGGACATGGTCGAAAGAATCATCACCCCCCAAAAGAAGAGTGGGATTGACCGAAGATTGCATCGACAATGTCACTTCCTTAGACTTGTCACTCTCCAAGAGAAGAGCGGTATCGACCGAATATTGCATCGGCATGACCACTTCTTCAACTGAAGAAGGTTTAGAAGGTTGGGAAACCAAAGATGACTCGGAACCCAAAGGGCCACTAGGCAAGGACCACACTTCTTGTACCATAGCAGTAGCATGGCACAAATGAGTAAGGTGATCTCCTTTGCAAATCATACAAAGGAAATTGGGCTTACATCTTATACGTCTAGGCTTCTCAATCGTATGAATGCCACCAGCATGAATTGCAGTGGTTGGTGACATGCTCCCTGCATGACTTGCAGAGGCTAGTAGAAAATCTCCAACATGACTTGCAGAGGTTGGTGATGAATGCCCAACATGACTAGC
>ML785723.1:623711-636083 GCA_009831015.1 Picea engelmannii
TTTTTTCGGACCAAGTAGACTAATTTCGAAAAAGGAATACTCTAGTCACTAGTGGCTAGAAGAGTTCTCCTAGGTATTGTTTTATACCTTTTCGGGCCTAGGGGACTAAATTTATAAAAAAATGACATTCTTTGGAGTTAAGTTGTAATTGCATCTCATTCTCTTGCTTGAAGTATTGAGCCTATTGTAGGTTCCCACTTTCACATTATAATCCTATCACCTCAGCAATTTGCATCATCAGCTAAACAAAACCTTGTTTATATCCTTTGCATCTTGACAACCTATACCATAAGATGAAACATTCCCCCAAGTTTCCATGTCTTGCATGCACCCCCTCACCTTTGAACAAATCGCAAACTTTTGAGTCCATTTGTCATCCGAAGTTTGGGTTTTAGCGTGACCATAGGAAGCTGAGTTCATTACTTAGAGTTTACTCCTATGACTGGTTACTCTTCCAGTCCCTATGGAGAGTTTGATTGGTGCCTCTTGCATCACAAAGTTTCATTATCGAGTCTATGCTACCAGAGTCTTTCATATGTCTCATGCTCTTGTTCAAAGGATCTCTATAAACCTGTGTCAGCCACTCCTCAGAACTCTTGACTTTGCATGTCGGCCATACCTTCAGTGTATCTCAAAATCACATGAAGCTATAGTCTTATTATGCACCCTGGTCCTACTTTCATTATGGGTAGGTAACCTTGAACCCAACAGTCGACATCTTCTCACTGGTCACTGACTGGGGGGTTTCCCTTGTGTTCGACGACAAGAAATCTATTCACACATTGGGATTCATGCAATGTCTTGGATACCATTATCCTTATTAGTGGTTTGCTCATCTTTGTCGGTAGTTTTCATTATTGGATCCTATTCAGAGGGTCTTTTTCATACACTACTTGCATCTGATGCACGCGAAAGACACACAGGGTCGTTGCTTCATGAAACTTGTTCTTCGTCCGAGTTCATCCAAATCATCAAGATATTGTTTTATACCTCGTGTTGACTGATGAGAGATGCCTTAATGCTCTCCTTTCAAGGAGTCTCCTTCCATCGACTTTAGCTCATCTATTATGGAACCGAGACCTAGAGTCTTTATGAGTACCTAGAGGCTTGCAGTCATTAGTGGCAAGTTATCTTGCCATCGATAGTTGGGAATACATCAATGTCTCTTGATCGATGGATTCTTTGAGTGTTCGACCTCAAATCCTTTATTCACACTTATAAGAATGTACTCAGTGCCTTGATACCTACTTTCATTATCAGTAGGTTATCTCATGTTTGTTAACGGTATTCATTAATGACCAGTATTCAAACAAAGTCTCATTGTGTTCGACTTCAACTCCTCTATTCATATAATGCAGACTTGCACCTTTGGCGGATCGTGTAGAAGACTTGAAGACATCAACTATAATAGCATCTTTCCCGAGTTGTTTCTATCATTCATTGGACCAGCACCTATGATTTCAGTTATCATGGGAGATCAAATTATACTCCATTGTATACATATATCTTCATATTGGTTTTGAGACCGGTCTTCACTAGGCCGTGTTCGTGACTATGACATGTGTCTACTTTGTATTTCCTATTCATGGCCATGAGCAGCTAATTGGTACATATTTTCACATGGATCTGTAGTGTAATTCAAATTGGCAGCCATGTGCGTAAAGTCACTGTATATTATAACATTGTAATGAGCAACTAGTTCTTCCTGTTGAGTCTCCATTACTCCACTTATGGGATTTATAATGTATTTCGACCATCGCAGATATTCCTCTGACCTCACACATTGGGGGGCATCAGTTATAGCACGATTTGACTCACCCCATACAACTTTCTCATAAGGCCTTTTCCATTTCCCTATGCAGACTTGAAGTCCCTTTTGCAATTCCCAGAGCTAAAAAATAAAAAATTTCCACATGTACGTACCCTAACAGCTTTGCAGCATGCGTATACGTAGGTTGCACCATTACAGCCTGCGTACATCGGATTTTGTGCCCAAAATTAAAAAATGGTGTCGAGTTTCCATGTCACGTCACGAGATCCATGATCCTCGGCCTTCCATATACTGGAAATGCTCCGACTTGGCCCTTCAATTCCATTTGAAGGCTATAAATGGGCCATATCCAAGCTGTGGAAAGAAGGAGAAAGAATTCAACTTTGAGAGAAAAGTTACTTTGGAGAAATTATTCACTTCATATTGAGTCTTCATCCCTTTGTCCTTTTAAGTCTGAACACAATGTTCAACCCCCAAGATCCTCCCTTTTTGATGGAGAATCTCATTGTCTCTCTTATATGAGCTTGCCTTTGGTGGAGGATTGAAGTGGTGGAGGCCCAGCTGGAAGGGACTCAGTTTCTCACTTCCGAACGTGCTGACACAAAAGTTTGTCATTCATACACTTTTGTTGATTACATTTTAATAGAAAAACTTTTTTCTCGTCCAATTAATGTCTTGCAAATATATGAATTGTTATTCCATCAACGTATTTGTTATGAATATTGATGGATTATGATATTATATGTGCTAACTTTATATATTATCACCATATGCTTGTGTATCTTGGTTGTTGAGGACAAGTTGTAGGTGTATTGCTTTGAGTCAAGTGTTCAACAATGGACTTCATCGAACGTCTGGACGAGGTAGGCTCTTTATCTTGTCTTGTTAGCATATTTGTTTACATAGCATACTTGATATTAGAATTGATTTCTGCAATCATTTATGTCTGTTGTGGTTTACCCCATGGCATAGAGTGATTTTCCTCGTAACAAAATGCTACATCCAATTTTGAACAAGAGGACAAATCATTAAAAATAGAAATAATTTTGAGGTAATGTTGAATATAGGTTCAAGGCAGGGAGACGTTGAATTTCTGAATGAAGCAAATCCCATCAGTCTAATTTTTGAATGAAGAAAATCTCATCAGTCATGTTCAACACTCACTATCGTTCACTATCCATGTCCAAGTGCAATCTTCTGTGATTTCTATCTTCCTTATTTCCTTGCTTTCTCCCTTTGGCTTTCAAGGCGGTGAGGAGTTGATGTGTACCTTTTGGCTTTTGAGGAAATGAGAAGCACACACAGTGAGGAACAGACGTGGACACGCACAACATAGATTGAATGAACATCATTGATCAGAGCATCAACTGCACAAACATCATTGATCTAATGTCAAACCTCTGACTACAGGACCAATTATTACATTGACTGCAGTGACCCGACATAGCCTAAAAATTGACCACTTATCATTTTATTTTTTAAAACTCTTTATTAACTAAGACAAATAAGGAAAAGAAAATTGTTTACACCAATGGTATTTAAATCACATCATTATGATTGAACTAATGAAAATGTTCATACATCAAATTGGAAAATTACCAAAACAAATTTGTTTTAAAAAAAAATTGAATTAATAAAAAAAAATCTAGAAACTTTGGAATTTTTTAGTGAAAGAGATAAAGTAATGAGAAATCTATTCAAAAAACATAGCAAAATGCACCGAGTAATATATCAAAACTGAGTAAGGACGTTGTCTATTATACGAAATGGTTTTTTTCGCTGAAATCCGACAATATAAATTTACACGAATCACTATTTTTTGTTGTTCAAAATCCATTTCTGAATGCAGAAATGGATTCAGCATGCTGAAAAACACATGAGGCACTCCGATTATACAAAAATAATCACTCAAATCTACGAATATTAACAAATTTTCACTGGATTTCGGGCAAATTTCCCCGAAAAAAATCATCATTTAGTAGAACGTTTAGCCTAAGTCCTAGGTAAGTAATAGGAAGTCAACTATCCTTAACTTCAAGGTGAAAGCTATAGTCCCTAGCCTTCTAATAATCCAAAAATTAACCTCTTCAGTGTTCATTGATATGCATTGTGACATTGATAGATGCTTTGAATTTTACCCTTATTTATAAAATTGCATTAATATTTATGCTTCAACTTTATTTTGTAAAAGAAAAAAACCAGTTGAGAGTTTCAAGCTTTTAATATGTCCTAGTCTAAACGTTCTACTTTTTGGTCTTTCTCTGACGATATTTTCAGGGGATATTTGCCCGAAATCCGGTGATAAATTGTTAGATCAGCGGAAAATGCCACAGAGATTTTTTCAGCATGCTGGATCCATTTCTGCATTCAAAAATAGATTTTAAACAACAAAAAATAGTGATTTCATGCAAATTTATATGGCCTAATTCCAAAAAAAAACAAAACGTAAAACAATTAGACAATGATTATCTATAGCAGATTGTCATTAATTAAATGAATTAAATTAATTATTGTAAGCAGATTGTCATTAATTAAATTAATTATTTTACCGTGAATCGACTGCATTCTGAACATTTTTTCCCCTTAAACTAAATTAAGAGGAGAATATTTATCTGTTTTATTGATGATCCACGTGACATCACTCACATCTTTTTGTGCAGATACTAAATTGTGAATTTGTCCATAAAGGCATAAACTAAATTGTAGGAGTATAGTTTGTTTCATGAATCTCTGATTGTTTGTACCGAGTAGATTTAAGGAGTATAGTTTGTTTCCTTTCCAAATTTTGGTGCCTTATAAAAACCCATTCCCCATCGGTTGATGCGGTGCCATCTAAAAACCCGTTCCCCACCGGTTGTATTAAGCGAAATTTTTTTAATTCTACAATTCATATCACGATAAATTGGCACATATGGCAGGGAAGGTACTAGCCAGGCCAAGAATTTAACTTTAATATATATTTTCTAGGTCCACGTAAATTCAACACGTCGAAAATTAAAGCATTATGTGGAACCAACTTGAAAAGCTCTAACGATGTTTGGATTTTCTGTATTTTAGTAGTCTAGCTCTGTTTTCAGTTTTTGTTATTTTTCTTTTTCTGCTTACAGTAGTTGATTTATGTTCTCTGTTTTAAGCACTTCCTACCGCTTTATCATTTCTGTCATTTTATTTCTGCTATTTTAATTTGCTGCAATTTTATTCTGATAGAATTGTTATTTGCTTTGTCTTTTTTTTATTGATTTTGGTCAAAGAATAAGATGTTGGGTCAGTTCTGCCACAGTGACACTCTTGCAAAGCATTGTTAGTCAATAACAATCAAGCTTACACAACTGTTGTGATGTTTCCCCTGAAGCATACTTGAATTTGCTATCTGCTTTCATTGTTGTTTTATAAATAGAACTGGTTATCTCCCGCTTCTTCTTGCCATTTCTTCATCGATTGAGATTTTTTTTTGAGAAAGTCTAAAGATTTTTTCCTTGAAGTTAAGAGCAGATTCTGGTTAAATGATTATGCATACAGTGGTAAAAACCCCTCACACTTAACACTTTTCATGAGTTATTCCCAAATTCCCAGTCATTTTTCCATTAAATCCGGTCACTTCCCCCTCTTGCATAATCTTCCTGGTTATATCTCCTTGATCTGTCGGTTTTGGTCTATGAAACCATGAGTTCTGAGTACTAAATCTGTTCAAAACAAATTTCCCTGTGGATTCACTAGTTTGTTGACGATTAAAATCGCGATGAAGTTTAGCCCGCAAAGTATTGCTAAAACCTATTATTATAAGCCAACATATAAATAATACTAGTAGGTGGTACCCCCTTGTAGATTGGAGATCAAGTCTGGCTCTCATTTAATGGTTGTATTGTTGTTCAACATTGCATACATGGTTGATGAGATCTTGTTTTTATTGGTTATGGATCGGTCTTACGATATGTTGATTCTATGTGCGACAAGTAAATGATGAATAAGGCATGCTATGTTCTAAGATCTAATTTCATGTTATTACGACCTATGTTATTCATTGATACCATTGTTATCTGTTCTTGGGACACCTGCACAACAGACATGTTAGTAACAATACTTAAAAAACAGTTGGAAAATAGCAAAAACAATATAATAAATGCAAAAGGAAAAGGGATCTAACTATGCAAATATACTACACTACATGCATGAATCATTAAAATGATTATGGTTAAATCCTAGCTAGCAAGTTAATGGTTATGTGATTTGATTGAGTTATATGGTTAATATGCATATGGTATATTTTGGAAGGATAGGATGTGGGTGGCGCATTTGACAAAGCGATAGGTGCTAATGGTTATGCAATTTGATTAAGTCATATGTAGTGGTGATTATGTTATGGCATACGTTTGGTATGGCTGCGCTATTAGTTTTAATGGGTGATGGTTTCTATTGGTTTTAATGGGTGAAGGTTTCGATACATGGTTTGATTAATTGTGTTAATGGAAAACTTGTTGGCATGTACTAAGGAATTAATGGACTGTGAATGGAGACGATGTGCATTTACTGCATGTCACCCCTACTCCTTCGCTGATCGCCACCCTAATCAGACTATTGTTCAAGTTTGTTGTTGTGGTTATGCTCCGACTTCCTAACAGAGAGGAACCGCTCAACCAACTCGCGTTTTAAGGTGTTTTGATTACAAGTATGTCTTTTTTTACCATCCATGAGTCTGCTTTGGTTATGAAATGGATATTGGCTCGGATGTATTGGTTTATGCTTTCCTTGAGTATGGCAACTCTGTGAAATTGTGATTTTTCTAGAATGAATTGTTAGTGGCTTTCTCTGTGATAATGTCTGAAGTTACAATGTATTGGGTCGTTCTGAGTATCAGTAGCCATAAAGGCTCTCTGTCATCCTTTTTGGTTTAGTGGAGAGTTCCATTTGGTCTAGACTAGATGACTGCCTTCACGCATTGTATCACTGTACCCATTCTTGGCTCTCATAGGATTTTAATGAGTTTGAAACGCCCTATGTCACTGTGCATTATTCACTTGGGTATTGGGGTTACTTCATGCTTCCAATAGTCGCATAATGGGTTATATTGCTTCTTATCGGCTTTGTCTTCACCACAATGTTGTAGTTGGTTGACTGGGGGAACCACAATGGTTATACCCCGCGTGTGCTAAGTATCATTACAAGGCTCAAATGGAGATTTGCTCCTCTGTTCATGGCTTCTCCTATCCCAAGATTTGTCACCCTGTCCACGAAGTGAATTGTGGTTTTCTCTTTGTGTACATCATTGGTCTTGGAGGGTTTCACCATCAAGAAAAATCGACTCTGGCTTCCTTGTGTTAATCCACATAGCAAACCCTTTTTCCCTTGAGTCCATGTGTTGATAGAGGGGACCGTTATGGCCTGTCGGGTGTACTGTTGGACTGGTGGTGTGTTGTCGATGGAATGAATCACTGGCTCGCCCATTGATTATGTGACAGTGGTGTTGGTTTTGTTTTCTAGTCACTACAATGGCTATTATAATTGGATGGATAAGCTCAACATGGTTAATTAGAATGAGTTGTTAAATCAAATACATAGTTGTTGCCTCTTTGTGTTTATTGAATGGATAACCCGACACTATTTAAATTGATTAATGCACAATGACGCTTCACGCTTGATGCATTGGTATGAGTGGCGTTCCTATAGCACGAGTCAATGATTACTGTAACTATGTGTTTTTAATGGCCTAATGATCATTGCAATCGAGGTGTTTATGACAGTTCCATTCACTGTAATAAGTATGGTTATTTGATTGCGTCGTCAAGGATGAGCCTGGGTTTTACACAGTATGGTTTTGATTGCAGATTGATTGATTTGAACATTTATGTATGTTGTCTCCTTATGTTGGATTGATAGCTCGGCACGATAGGTTGAGTTAATGATACTGTGATTGTGTGTTTTAAAATTTTCAAGAGGGAATGTTGCATTGTGGTAACTATGGCATAGTTATCCGCAGTGTTGTTATCAATATTAATTGATTGCGCCATTGGAGGATAGAAGGAGAATCATACTAAGGTTTTCTCTTTGAGTTTATGCTGAGATAATTCAGTTTTCATTAATTACTTAATTTATCACAAGCCTAATTCTTTTTATGATAGCAGGGTCTTATTGTAGAAAACAAGATTCGGGGCTGAATTACATCATTCAAACACTTGTTTTTTAGAGGTGTTGTTCTATCTTTGATAGTCTGTGTAGACTTGTCTGTTTGTGAATTAGTTTTCATGACTGACAAAGGCTATTGTGCATAGTCGAGTGGGCAACAATCTGTGGCAAGCTAATCCAGGTTTTAGAGTTTAGTTTTTTATTTTCTGTCAGAGGTCCTTTTGTATGTTCCATCGGGGGTGTCTAAGTTTGACTTTGGCCCTAAATTTATGCATGAAATTTTGTAAAAGAATGACTCTTTGGTGAATTGGAATGAAATAAAAGATTTCTTTATGTCTCATCTGTCTTGATTATCATCTTGGTGTCTTTACTTCTGTCTTTACATTTATTTCAGCAATTGTTATATTTAGAAAATTAAATAAAAAATAAATTTCCATCAAGCTTTTTATTGATAAAAGACTAGCCTAAGCGCTAGTAATTAATACTTGTGAGTTAGAATGTTATTTTTGTTGGCTATAAACATAGGGTGATATTCTCGTCTATTTTCCTTTAGTCAAGCAGAATCTGGAAATGCTTGAGTAATATCATTTCATATCTTTTCCTCAACAAACCTGTCATCAGTACTTCCAAAAATAATATCATCAACATAAAATTCAATTAATAAAATACTATCTTGAGTTACCTTGATGTAGAGGTTGTTGTCTGCACTTCCTTTTCTGAGCAGACGCAGACGCACGCACGCACACAACATCGACTGCATCAACATCATTGATCAGAGCATCAACTGCATGAACATCATTAATCTATAGTGTCAAACCTCTTAGTGGAAGATGAGTCATTACATTCAATGTAGTGACCATAGCCTCAAAATTGACCACTTATCATTTTATTTTTTAAAACTCTTTATTAACTCCCACCAATAACTAAAAGAAATAATTTACACTAGGGATATTTAAATCACATCATTATGTTTGAACCAATGAAAATGATAATACATAAAATTGGAAAATTACAAAAATAATTTTGTTTTCAAAAAAAATGAATTAATACAAATTTTCTAGAAACTTTGGACACATAGCAAAATGCATAAGTAATATATTAAAACTAAGTAAGTAATAAGAAGTCAACTATCCTAAACTTCAAGGTGAAAGCTATAGGACTAATAATCCAAAAATTAACCTCTTCAATGTTCATTGATATGCATTGTTACATTGATAGATGCTTTGAATTTTACTTGTATTTCTAAAATTGCATTAATGTTTATGCTTTAGCTTTATTTTGTAAAAGAAAAAAAATTAGTTAAGAGTTTCAAGATTTTAATAACGCTCTAAGTTTTGGTCTTTCTGTGGTGATATTTGTCAGGAAGATTTGTTAGAAATCTGCAGGGAGATTTGCTCGAAATTTGATGAAAATTTGTTAGATCTACAGATTTGAATGATTATTTGTATATAATCCAAGTATAAACTAAACTGTAGAAATATAGTTTGTTTCATGAATCTTTGATATTTTGTACCGATTATATTTAAACTACACTGCAGGAGTATAGTTTTTTTCATTTCCAAATTTTGGTGCTTCCCCACTGGTTGCCTCAAGCTGTCAAAGAATTTTTTTTAATTCTACAATTCATATCACGATAAATTGGCACAGATGGCAGGGAAGGTACTAGCCAGCCTTAGAATTTCACTTTAATACATTTGCCAGGTCCACTTAAATTCAACGCGTCGAAAATGGCGTTGGCTAAACTTTCTACTTTTTGGGTTTTCTGGCCAGAATCCTGCGATGTAAATCTGGACAAATCGTTATTTTCCGTTGTTTAAATTGCATTTTTTTTGATGCATAAATGGATTCTGCGTGCTGAAAAACTCTTGAGGCACTTGGATTATACAAACTTAGCCACTCAAATCTACAGATCTAACCATTCCTCACGGGAGTTCGGACAAAATCAAACTAAAAAAGTCGTCGTAAAACTCCCAAAAGATAAAACATTTAAACTACTTTGTCCAAAATTAATGGCTCATTGATTCCTTGGTTTTCCACGTACTTTCATTAATGGAGTGCTTAATGACATACATTCAAAGATGAATTGTGATTTTTTTCCACCAAATTCTCATAAATTAAGTACTTTGGAAGTTGGATGGAAATTTCCAGTTTCAGTGGTCCACTCAGCACCTGCATTTACTTATAACAAAATACAATACTTCATGCTACCTATATTACACAGTTTGCCTGCAAAAACTATCATGCTTGCCATCATGCTGACCAGCAATATACAGCGTGCTATGCAGCATTGAATGCTGCTACAGGTGGTATATACACAATCAAATCACTTTCTATTGTTGGACTATCAAAACTATTATATTTGTCATTATGACTAACAATATACAGCCTGTTATGCAGTATTGAATGCTACGGTAAATAGTATATACACCTTAAAATCCCCTTAATATATAAGGGGAAATGTGTATATACAACCTACCACAGCATTCAATGCTTAGCAGCAGGTTGCATATTGCTCCATCATGCTTGGCTTTTACTTTAAGGAGACGAAAGCCAAATGCACAAGGAAGTATCCAAACCCACCAATACGGACACAATGCACTACCTGTAGACCAAATCCCAGTCGTCATTTCCAGTTATATATATTGGTGTCAAATTAAAAAAAAATTGGTTGGAGATCCACTGGTGAAGTCGAGTATTGAGATCGAGAAAAGCAAAATTCGAGCGTTTGCGGTTTGGGCAATTCGGTGTGCTGTAGATATACCGACTTAGAAATCTCGTGAACATGCTTAATCCTCGCTCTGGTCTGCTTGGGATTTCGGATTTTAATTCCTTCATGGCTCTTGTCCTCTTACAGGTGAAACCTTCAGTGGGCATTCATATCTTGCAATTAACATGTACAATTCATTAAAAATATGGGCCGGCGTGCGTATAATAACACTGTAAACTTCCTTACATCTCAAAACAATTATGATTGATGGGCTGGCGGGGGAATCGGGATTCGGGATCAGCGAATGAAGTATACACAATGTGTATACGCCGTGGCGCTATACCTAAGACCTACGCAACCCGAGTTAATAAAAACTTAGAGCATGGTTTGGTGATAATTGTAATCTGGTGCGGAGTTAAATTAAGCAAAAAATTCTGACTAAGACATTTTGAAAAAAATTAGTTATATTTTGGAATTGGTCAGAATTTTTGGTAATGTAAATTTGGACAAAATCTCTATTGTTTGTTGTTAAAATTGTTTTTTTTGAATACATAAATGGATTCAGCATGCTGAAATTTTTTTGAGGTATTTGGATTAGACAAACTTAGCTACTTAAATCTGCAGATCCAATCATTCATTACTTGGGGCAAAATCAAACAGAAATTCATCATTTGGGGCAAAATCAAAAAGAAAAAAAAACCAAAAAATCTCCCAAAAAAAAACACTGAAATTATACAAACTTAACCACTCAAAATTAACTATACTATTAAGACGAAGCAAGAAAGCCTTTCATTGCTAGTAAACCGGGGCGTTCAGTTACCGGAAATGCTTTCGACGTGACGTTTCTGACAAGACGGCTGACCCGCAATCAACGCGTTTGTATTACATGAACGCACCTTGATTTTCATAATTCATTCCTGCTTCATTACTCCAACCCTATAGATTCCTAATCAACCAACCCCATACTCTCACCAACCCCATAGATTCCTAATCTCCCCCTTGGTCTCTTAGCGATTAAATTTTTGCGAAATCTTGCTCCTCAGTGTTGCATAGGATTTGAAAACATTGATACCATGTAGAGGTTTTGCACACGACATTGAATTAGATACCCAATATGAAATACTTAGTTTATTTTGTGATAAGGATGGTGTACAAGTCACTCATGGAAAGGCAAAGGTCATGACATTCAACATGTTTAAGGAAGCTTCCAAAGTGAATCTGATGTGTAAATCGTTGTTGTATATAGAAGTATCATTTGACTTTGTATGTGTTATCTAATTTTTTAAGTTCCTAAAGTTTAAGAAAAATTATATTTTAAAGATTAATGTTTTTGAAATTTGTTGAATATTCATTTTAATAATAGAAAGTGGTGATTGTTTTAGTTTGAGTTAAAGTTGTCAAAAATTTAGAAATAATAAATCAAATAAAAAGTCTATAATGTTGACAATTGGTTTGCTTTTGGAAATGATGAGTGGGATGTATATAACATATTAATTCACTATATGAACATGCATCCATCCTCCATAGCATAGTAAGTAGAGTGTGTCTTTATGTGAATGGGTTTTTTTCCTCTATGTATTAGTAAGTAGAGTGTATTTCTATGTGAGTGGTTTTTTTTGAGTGGGTTTAGAAGATTGTTAGATGAGAACTAGAGTAGTTTTTAAATTGGTGTATGGTTATAATATGCTTTCAATTAATTATGATTGTGATAAGAGAGTATTTTTATTTTAAGACAAAGTTTGATGTATAAATATGTAATATTGTTTGATATAAT
>ML785723.1:646452-680070 GCA_009831015.1 Picea engelmannii
TATATATATATATATATATATATATATATATAATTAAAAAAAATAGCTTTATGTTTGTATTTTGATTTTATAGCTTTGTAGGAATAAAATATTTAAAAAATATAAAACTTTTAAAATAAAACATTTACAAATAAAACATTTTAAAATGCAAGAGTTTCTTTGAGTACAGTGGTGAATATTCAGTGTGTCACACCATTTCTGTGTCATATTACTTGAAATATTAACAACACAATGACCTATTTCATGAAGTTAAAAGCATCGTGTAGAATGAGTATGTGAGTTAGCGAATTGGTGGATCCCCTGCTACTCAGATCATCCTCACAATGTCTTCACCACTGTTGCCATATCAACAATGCATATGATCAAAGGTTATATTCTCGAACTTCTGGTGGAAGAGGCAAAAACTCTGGAGCCAATGGATCCACTGTGTGACGACTATGCTTTTCCTTCAATGGCTCAGAAGCTGAAGGACCCATTGTCAATGCGGCCCTTGCCCCTACACTCCTGAGTGTTGAAACTTCATTCTTTCCCAAGAATGATATCTTGCATGAATGATCAATTCCTCTAGAAATTTCAATCCTTCTTGACTTTTGGAGGCAAATGTTCGCTCTACTTGTATAAGCTAAAACAATATCACTCCCGCACTTTGTCACATCTTCATGTCTTTAACTTTCGGTCTATGTTCATCCCTAGTTTAAGTAGTGGTCGTGCCATCTCTTTCATAAACCCGCAACAACAGTTAAATGGTAAACTTACAAATGTAATTTCCCCGCTAGCATTCATCCTTTCATGCCGAAACCTGCAAAAGCAATAGAAAATCAAATTGAGAATAAAAAATTGGATCTTTATACTTATTGCCAAACTTAAATTCAATGTTGTTTATGTTAGCCAAAGAAAGATTTCCTAGCGCATACAATTCCGAATTAGGGATGATAGCATTTTCTTCCATGGTTCTGTTACATTCGGTTCAAGCCAGGACTCATCGACCAACCCCACTGATTTCATAACTTATCGATCCATATGAGTCGATTCTCTCGATGCAAGTTTAAACTCACCCAACCAAGATAACAACAATCATGTTTTACTCAAAATACGATGAGAATTTTCTTGCGGGTAGTTGTGGGATTTCTTTTCATGGCGGTGTTGACTGCAAACAAATTTTCACCAAGATCTCGATGATAATATTTCCCGGGAATCTAAATGGATTGCCTTACCTAAATTTTATGTCCATCGGCATGCTTTATTGGGATTAAATTATTATACTATTGCTTATTTGATGGATCTCTCTCTTACTGGCTACGAATTTTCTTCCATTGTTTCTCTTGACGAAGCATTCTTATCATAGGATGTAAACAAATCCAGTCGAAATATGTGTCAACTCCAAAAATAACCTCATGAAGCTCATGAACTTTCAAAAATAGCCCTCACTTTGTCCTTACAGCTGGAATGCCGAGTCAATGAATTCTGCGGATGCTCCTAAGAGAAGGTAATGAGATGATGGTTGCATGTTATTATTAAAGTTGTTTTAACAACTTGTGTTATCTTTCCGAGACATGGATTCTTGGCGATACTTCGTGGTCATACACTGTTTGAGAGCCACTAATAAATATAAGGACATGAAGCAAAACTAGGTTGTTGAACATTTGAACAAGACTATCAATTGATGGCCTGGACAGGCTCACAGTCTATGAAGTGGGAAAGAGCACAAGACGCAAGCAACATACATATAAACTCGCGGGCATCCACGCAGACCAACAAATGCCATGATATGTGCAATAAGACTTGGATCTATCAGTCTTCAACTGCTCTGACAAAGGCATCGTTGCAATAAATATTGATTAGTTGATTGTCGCCTAGTTGCCAATAGCATTCCTAGGGTGGGCGATAGGATTATCATCATTTTCAGTACACCAAAAGAACGAAAGGAGGACTGGGACGATAAAGATGATGATGTTGTATTAATGGATGACAAGAATCCACTTTATATTGCTTAAGATGTGTTGTTTATGGTATTTGCAAGAATTGTGAGGAAGGGCGCAGATCTAATGATGAAGACGAAGATGTTGTTAGGCAAGTGACTGTGATTCCCATTTCAACTTGTCTCATTTGATTAACTGCACGTCGTCGTGCAGTGATGGGTTTTCTCTTTAACCCGTACGATCTGCATAACTCACAACTGCCAGCCTTTCATCATCGCTTATGTAACTCCCACGTTGCTGTGAGAATAGAAATTAATTACAGATGATCATGGAAGGCATCTAGACTCCATTACAGCTTATGATGATCAACATCATGTTTTCAAGTCAACGGAGCAAGAAAAACATAAGTTCTAAGGATCTAGTTTCGTTGTCGACTCAACAGTCACTTGGCAGAATCAATGACAAAACTAATAGTGCACACAACAGGCAACAGGTTTGACTCACTGTCCATAATTCATGCCCAATAAACTAGTTCATGCCTTTTAAAAAGCAATTAAAGAAATAAATCTGGTGTTTGAGAGATATCTTATTTGTTTGTTTTATTATAAAAAGATAAAATAGAAAGAATTTTATTATATTTTGTTTTAGGTAATACAAAAATAATAATAATAAACAAAACCTAAGCAATAATCTTTTTGCAAAAGAAAAACATTATAAAAATTAAAAACACTTAAAACTTAAAAATCAAAATAGTAAAAACAAATAAAAATGCAAATGGACATTCTCTAATTCCTTAACACAATATCGAAACATGTTTTTACGATTTTACGCTAACTTGGTTTCTTGAGTCACTTTACACCGCGATCAACAATGAAACAAGCACGTGCGCAATGACCACGACAAGAGGTATAAAAATGCATTTTATTTTTACCTTGTCACATTTATACTTCTTTTTGCATGTTATTCTCTTCTTCGAACATCTCACAAGTTTTCATTGCAGGATTAGTACTGAGTTTGATTGCAAGAATGAAGACGCTCTCATTCCATGCCACAATGATTCTCAAGAATCACAAAACTATTCAGAAAAGCATGCGTTATTAAAAGTTTGAAGGGGCTAAATTTTTCATCACACATGTCATGACATTTGCCGCTACACCGCCATCTTTCATAAAACCAATTACGCCATGACATGATCATTTACATTTCTCCTTCCAAGCTTATTTGTCATTCATGTCGTGAAGTCCACTTTCCATCATCTTATCCTTCATGACTTCGCACACACCTATCTTTCTGGGTCGCATACATCTCTTTCCTATTTTTCCATTCATTTTTCCTTACAAATAAAACCATTTAGTTCCCTTTTTGACGACTACATTACCCTGCTTTATTTCATACATACTGTTGCTACCGAGATCTTTTCATCTATAGTCCTACCAATCATTTTGTAAAAACTCGTGTTGACTGATGTGGGATTCCTTAAGGCCCACCTTTCAACAAGTCTTGCCCCATCGACCTCATCACCTTATCTGGGATATAGACTAGAGTTCCTTTTGAGTACCTGGAGGCTTGCATGCCTTAATGGCAAGTTCTCTTGCCGACAATCATGGGAATACATCAATGTCCCTTGATCGTCAGATCTTGCAAGTGGCTCGACATCATCTCATTCATTCGCACTTCACAAGATGTGCTTGGGTACCTTGGCACTCATTGACATCAATGATGAGTTGCCTTGCATTGATTAACGACATTCATCAATGGTCAGTAATCCAATGATTTCTCTTCATGCTCGACATCGACACATTCATTCGCATGACTAGAATTGTACCATCGGGTTTCGCAGCAGGTGAAGACTATACACTTTTCTGTGACTCCTTAGCAATTACAACAGGTGCACATTTTGCAGAACAAAAGGCCATCATAAGAACGAGTGCCTAAACCTTGCACAGTACTTAGGGACATGAATCTTGAATCCTTTACCCCTAGGAGTACCATGGCGTGAGATATGTAAAACACACGGAAATGATCTCTATCATTGTCCCATGATGCATAAGTATCAAATGGTACCAAAGACTGCATTTTACAATTTTTGTAAGTCAGTTGGACATGAAGACAAGGACTGCAGAACCTTGGAGATAATGAAGGAGAGGACATCAGATTCATATAGGGTAAAAGTTGAATTAATGACAAAACAACATGCGCAACAACCACAATATAACAACGCACAGCAGTTCACAGTGCCACCACAGTATAATAACACACAACAATTTGTAGCACCACTGAAGTATAACAATGCGCAACAATGTGTAGCACCACCACAGTACAATAATGCGTAGCCGCTGTACAATCAGGGACCAGAGTATAGTACACTGCACGGATACAATAAAGGAAATAGAGGAGGCTTCAGGGGAGGAGGCCGTGGAGAAAGAGGCTTTGGAGGAGGTAGACAACTTATAGTTTTTCACAACTGTCAGAAACCTAGAAACTATGAAAAATATTGTCCACAACCACCTGTGACATGTATGTATTGTCGTGCAGTAGACAATAAGACATAATATTGCCAGACACTTTTGGTAAAGATACAAGATATAAGATAAGAGGAACTAGAATAATCAAAATATCCAATGGATTGTTGTGGAAAACAAAGAAGAGGATGGGAAGAAGATCACATAGTTACTAGAGGTGGAGCTAAGACAGGAGGAGATGCAAAAAAGAAGGATCAAGAACAATACCAGTGGGTAAGGAAGAATACATAACCTCAACAGAAGTTTTATGCGCACAAAGAGAAGGAGACATTCAAAGAAGCCAGATATAATATTTTGAAGGAGAATATTGCGTTGAATTCAGGAACAAAGCCAATAGATGGCATACTAGTTTATGACATGCCTTCATTATTTGATCAGACCAACAGAGAACAACCATTAGAACAAGCAAGTAATATGAGAATTTTTTTGGGGTCTTGTGTGAAGTTGTTGAATGATAAAAATTCTTTACAAACATTACAGTGTTTGTTAGAGAAGTATAATTCTGGAGAAGAAATGAAATTAGAACCCAAGAGGGTTAATCAAGTTCATAAGAAGAGAAGAACAAGTAGGGAATTCAGGATGAATGCAAACATTGGAGATTTCAATATGGGTGATATCATACTAGACTTAGGGTCTGAAGTCAACGTCTTTCCTAAAAAGACATGGGAAGCTATGGGAGAACCCACATTGGGATTCTCACCTATTCAGTTGAAGTTAACAAATCAACATAGAGTGGTTCCAATTGGTAGATTGAAGGGGATATTAGTAGATCTAGATGGAGTGCACACAATGGCATACTTTGAAGTGATTAACATAGTATATAACACTTCACCATATCCAACGTTGTTGGGTCTGGATTGATCTTTTGATAACAAGACTATTACTAGCTTAAAGACAAGAAAGATGATATTTGAGTCAGGAGAATACATAGTTATTGTGCCATTAGATCCCTTAGAAGGAGGAAGGTATGTGGAACTTATAATAGAAAATTTTATTACAGAAGATATAAATCAGTTGTATATAACTACCACGCACGAAGAGGATTATATCAACCCAACTGTAGATGAGATGTTGAGTTGGAGTATTAGTTATTGTGCTTCATACTTTGACACGGGGTTGGAGAATTGGAAGCGATGATTACATGAGTTATCCACTAGAAGATGTGCCAACATGACGCGTGAACTAAGATGGATTGGTTCAAAAGTAAGAGAAACTCCTAATTTTTATGGTTTGAATGACTTAGAAGAATTTTTAATGAAGATTGAATTAGAAGTAGTAGAAAATCAAAGATTACCAATATTATATATTGCTTGGAAAGCTACACCCTCCCATTGGTGGAGTACACATAAAGATAAGATAAGATAAGATAAACAACTGGTATCAATGCAGTAGGTTACTGTGTAGAGAGGGAGCATAGATATGAGGAGAAGAATGATGGAATTGGACAATCTAAATAAAATGTAGAAAGATGTATAATTCAATGGAGATTAGTACCACCAGAAGAATGGCCACATCATTTTATTCAAACATTATAAGGCATTCCAAAGAACTGGTACACTGAACAGGAACAGCGTAGGGAAAATGCAAATTGGGAAAAGATACAACTGAATTTTGTGATTACATTTTCCTTTGAGCATGAAAGTCTAGAGATAGATATAGGACTAAAGGTAGTGAGAGACAAGATTTTTGAAGAAACTGAAGTGGATATTGTGACAGTGTATCAGAAGAAACATACAATCAGACAATTTCTACATTGTTGTCATGTCATAGAAAAAGAAGACCCAACAGAATAAAACCCGCACAATATCCAAATCCAAAAAGTTGAAGGGGAGAGGGAAGTTGAAGGTCCAAATCTAGATTCAGAATATTACATTGCACCATTGAAGATCAAGAAGGTAAACATTGGAACTGCAGAAAACCCAAAGATTGCAAGCATCGAGGATTATTAGGATAATCAGACTGCAGAAAGAATCACAGAGTTACTGTGCGAGTGCAATGACTTGTTTCCAACGACATTTTCAAAAATGAAGGCATTAGTAGGAGAACTAGGAGAGATGAAGATCCCCTTGAATCCAAAATCCAAACCTATAAGACTAAGACCTTACATGTTAAATCTAGTGTACAAACAGAAGGTGAAGGCATAAATTGACAAGATGTTAGAGGCTGGTGTCATAGAACCTACGGAAGAATAAGAATGAATCATCCCTATGGTGGTACATGAAAATAAGCGAAGAGTAATAAGGATCTGTGTAGATATGAGAAAATTGAATGATGCTTGCCTACATGATCATTTTCCTACCCCATTTACAAACAGAGTTTTGTAGAATGTAGGAGGTGAAGAAGCTTATTCATTTACAAATGGGTTTTCAAGATATCATAAGATCAAGATTGCACCAAAAGATAGACACAAGACAACATTTTTTACAGAATATGGATCATTCTAGTATACAGTTATGCCATTTGGGTTGAAGAATGCACCTGCAATTTTTTCAAGGGTAGTAGTGGCTTCCTTTAAGTACTTTATTCATAAGTTTTTACAAGTTTATTTAGATAATTGTACATTTTTTAGTTTATTGAAGGATCACGTGGAAGTGTTAAGATTGATGTTAGACATATGCAACTAGTGTCAGATTTCATTGAATATTAAGAATTGTATTTTCAATGCACCTTTTGGTATTTTGTTAGGGCATGTGGTGTGTAAACAGGGCCTGTTGGTTGATCTTGATATAATTGTTTTCATAGTTAATTTACCACCACCCAAGTCAATGCACCATTTGAAGAGTACACTTGGTCATAGAGGGTATTATAGGAAGTTTATAAGAGGATATGCATAGATTGTTGCGTCAATGGAGAAATTACTGAAGAAGGATACTAAATATCAATGGAATGATAAATGCCAACAAAGTTTGGATATTTTGAAGGAGAAGATGGTGACAACGTCAATTTTAGTGTTTCCAGACTGGGCAAAAGAATTTCATGTGCATGTGGATTCATATACAATAGTGCTAGGAGAAGTATTAACACAACTAGGAGAAGGTGATATAGATCACCCAATTGTATTTGCAAGCAATAAGTTATCATATTCAGAACATAACTACAATACAACAGAAAGAGAAGGGTTAGCAATGGTGTATGCATTGCAGAAATTCATACATTATTTGTTAGGGAAACATTTCAAGATCTTTACATGTCATTCTTATCTTAGATATTTAGTCAATAATCCAGTGTTGGGGGGAAGAATATGCAAATGGATACTATTGTTTCAAGAGTTTGACTTTGAAGTTGTGGTGAAGCCTGGAAGATTGAATGTGGGGCCAGATCATTTGTCCAAGATAACTAATGGAGAAGAACCAAATAACTTGGAGGACAACTTCTCAGATGGAGAATTTTTAGTACATATAGCTGATGAGTATTTTGATGACATTATTGAGTTTTTGAGTACAGGATTTGCACTAAAGGAATTTAATACTTTGCAGAAGAAAAATCTAGTGATCAGAGCTGCAGACTACCAATTGATTGCAGGTCACTTATACAAGCTTGGAGCAGACAACATTTTGAGGAGATGTGTTATGGAGCATTAAAAACATATCATTTTGGCAGAAGCACATGAAGGGATTGTTCGAGGACACTATGCAGGGAAAACCATTGCATAGAAGGTATTGCACGTAGGATTATGGTGGCCAACATTTCACAAGGATCCAAAGGAGTATTGTTAGAATTGTGATGTCTGTCAGAGAGTTGGAAAGTCGTTCATGAGGGATGAGATTCCATTGAGACCTCAAGTAACTTTGCAAGTGTTTGATAAGTGGGCAGTAGACTTTGTAGGTCCAATTAATCCACCAACAAGAAGATCAAGGGATAGATATATTATTACAACGACATAATACTTGACTAGATGGGTTGAGGAAGCACCAATGAAGGATTGCAGCACAGAAACTACAACACGATTTTTTTAGAACATGTAGTTACAAGGTTTGGATGGTCAATAATATTGATGATTGATCAGGGGAATCACTTTATCAACAGTACAATCCAACCAATGCTGGAAGAATTTGAGATACATCATCAAAAGAGCATTCCTTATCATCCTGAGACGAATGGAACAATGGAAGCATTCAACAAGATATTGGAGAATTCATTGACCAAGATTTGTAATGTAAATAGGGATGACTGGGACTTGAAGCTACCAACAGTGTTGTGGGCTTATAGAACTACATGCAAGAAGCTAACAAGGAAAACACCTTTTAGGTCGGTGTATGGACAAGAAGCAGTAGTCCCCTTAGATTATTTGATGCCAAGTCTATGCATTGCAACGATTACAGACATGATTGAAAGAGGTGCAACACAAGAAAGATTGGTTCAACTCATGGAATTAGAAGAAGCCGAAATTGTAGTTGGTTTCCATCAGGAGGTACAAAAAGAAAAGGATAAATCCTAGCATGATAGACACATTGAGAACAAGAACTTCAAAGTAGGAGATCTGGTTCTCCTCTATGATAGTAAATACTTGCAGCACCCAGGGAAATTCAAGATGCATTGGCTAGGGCCATATGAGATGAAGTCTGTCATAGATGGAGGTGTTGTGTAGCTGAAGGAATTAGCAGGAAAATAAATGCAAGGAATGGTGAATGGGAGTCGACTAAAACCGTATAGGGATAGTCAATGTACCAACCCTCAGTAATTGCAACGCAGAGAATAGAATTGTACATAATGTATATAGTAGGAAGAAAAAGAATAAAAATAAAAGAAAAAGTAGAAAATGAAGAAAAAGGAAGAAAAATCTAGAAAAATGAGAAAAAGACAAAATGAAGTAGTTAGAGGAATAAGTGGTAGAAATATATTTGAGAATAATAGTGTGTAACAAATAGTAAATCAATGTGATATAATTCATGAGACTGCACGCAGGAAAAGTAAACACTGCGCGACATGACGAAAAATGATCGGAAAAGTGAAAAACTGGTGAACGGAAAAGAAAGGGCATGTTAGAGCATTTATGACAGAGTCTATAAGAAGGGGAAAACATGGAAAAGGAAAAACACTTGTGAATTTTTAGCAAAGGAGCGACAGAGAAAACATGGTGTGAGAAAGTAAGAAGATTGTAAAGATTCCAGCTGAGATCTACAAAAGATTTTTCCCGAGTTAAGAAAATGGAGCCGCCAAAGTTCGGATGACCCAGTCAATTCGCACGAAGAACCAGAAGCAATAATAGATCGATGGAGGAGACGGCCGAGGTGGTTGACGTGGACGATATTCCAACCACAAAAAGTGAATCATTCAGTCTAACGTGGGTTGAAGAGAAAAACCAAGAAGAAGAAGAAGAAGAAGACGCATACATGGAGGGTTTTATGGATGGATAGACCTGTCTTGATTGATGTGAACTTAATCACTAAGCTTACAGGACTGCCAACAGATGGGGTAAAACAAGAGTAATATCTTGATGAAAAAACAAAAAGAAGGCTATTGCAGAGGAACTACAGGAAACTTTTGTCACATACAAAGGCAACAGAGGTATGATAATTAAGAATATCAATGACCCAACTACCAAATTTGCAACAAAATTGATGGTCTACAAGCTACTTAGAAAGTGTCGCAAAGAAGAGGCCCCTGCAGGGGTGGTCATAGCAGCTGCAATGTGTGCAAGAGGAATAGTTCTAAGTTGGGCATCGTATATGCTCAATTTATTACTGGAAGATTGCATAGATGCGCAAGATGTTGGAACAAAGTTCCACTATTCCTGCCTGATGATTTTGATAGCCCTATAGGTATGGGAAAAACCAAATTATTTAGTTTTTTTTTATAGAAGAGGAAAGTGTGGCGCAACAAAAAATGAAACCATGTGACACAACACAGATGCCAAGCAAATAAAATCCAACTCAAACATTTTTGGCATGTACATTCAAGAGATGCGGGAGAAGATTGCAAATACATGGAGAATTTCAACTGAAATAGTGAAGGAGCATGAGGGGATAGCCAATTTTAAGGAATCTAGGCATAACACATGGATACAATCTAGAAGAGACCCTAATAAGACATGGCTAAAGATGCAGTATTGCATAACAATAGAAGAAGTCCAATGGGTACTAGCAAAATGGCCAGATCAATGGAAGGTGCAAGTAGCAATCAAGAAATGACCAAAGGGAAAAGAGAAAGCATAAGTTGGCACATCACAGAACTCTAGTAGCCTGAAATCAAACACTAAAAAAGAAAAAGAGCACAGTAAATCAATAGCTACTGGTACAACAACAACGAAACCATGAAAGAAGGAAACAATACCAAGGGCCTCAGTGTTAGGGACTGAGTGCGTAGAGGAAACAAATGGAGCAAAGTAACACAATAGAAGGACAACCAAGAAACAAATATTTTGGCACAAACAAACACACCATCAAAAAGGAAATCAACCATTCATATGGGAGAACAAAGGAAGAAAATGAAAGAACAAAAGAAACCCATTCAAATCACTATAACTGAAGATGGCACAGAGTTAGTGGAAGATAAGGTGCAATACCAAGGAGAAGATGCACTCTACATCGCAAAATCACAAAGAGAGGAAATCATGAAAATTTTGATGAAGATCAAGGAGACTTTGGAAACCCTCCAGATTAAGGTAGTGTAACAAAAAGAAACAGAACAACAGGAAGCCTTAGCACAAAGAGATTATATGGAGAGAAGGAAACAATGTAGACAAAAATAGTGGGAAGCACGACATTCCAGATAAATCAAAGCATGCTACAAGTCAAAGAGGACACCGCACAAACACCTTTGAAGGATGTAGAACGATTGGACTTGGTGCTATCCAAGATACCAACCAAAGCGTTCTATAAGTTGTAGATGAGCGTCACATAAGAAGTTCAATCCAGATCCAGGACGGATGCAACAAACTTGGAGACAACCAAGGAAGAAAAGGAGGTATTGGAAATAGCTCTCAAAGAAGTGCAGATCAAACGTGAGGAGGAAAAACAATGTGCAGACAAATTGGAGCAAAGACTTGAGGAAGTATTCTAAACAATTCCAAACAGTGCACTAGTCGGAGAGCTTAGCGTAGAGGAAAAGATACAGAGGATAGCACAGGAGATGGATGGGTACAAACATGAGATAATAGAATTAGATGGGAAGCTGACACGAAATCCCCCTCCAGAAGTCAGATCAGAGAGGGAGCAACAAGCAACATAACACATCGAAATTATCGCACTGGAAGTAAAATAAGTAGCGGATCTCTATGAAAGAACCGCACATATAGGGATGAACCTTGAAGAAGATGAAGGAATCCAATAGTTGGATCATAGGGAAGAGAAGTTGAATACTTAAGTTCAGGATTTAAATCAAAGACATAAGGCAATGCCTATATCGAAGAGAATGAAGGACGTGCAAGAAATGAATAATCTGCAAGCAGAATTAAAGACAATCCAAGAAGAAAGACATACAAGACAAACTCAGTTGGAGATACTTCATGAGCAAGCAGAGAAAATGATAAAAGAGTTGGAAACAAAGAAAGGCAGACTGGAGAAGGTGCACTCGGAAAGTATAGAAGTGTTGAAGGAGCACGTCACAATGCAGGTGGTGGAGACCCTGACAAAAAAAAGTGCGCAGGCGAAAACACAAGTAGATGCACTCACGAAGAAGTTCCAGGAATTGGAGAAATCGATGTAGAAGGCACACACTGCCTGAGTGGCTCGGGATGAGCCACAAGTTAGAGTTGGGGGCCTATTGGAGTAGGCCATTTTGGGGTAAGGTTCGAGATACAACGCATCAAACAAGGTAGAATGGACCAAGAAAGCAGCGCACGACGGGAACTAAGGAAAAGCAACGCGACATAATTGTGGATTAGCACGCGAAGGCAGTTAGAATGTGGACAAGTTGAGTCCACTTAGAGTTAGGGTTTTGGTAGTTAATGTAAAGGGTTTTTACCCATTTTTGTGATATAAATAGAGGATGTAGGAGGTAGCTAAGGGTATCATTGTGAGATCTTAGAACTCATGTGTGAAGAACCTATTTTGGAGAACCTTTCTGAGTCTTGAGTCTTTGATATGTTTTGGGTCGAAGTATCAGTTTTGGTTGTATGAAGAGTCATGGAGTGTAACTAAGGTTCAGGTTGCAATTTGTGGAGCTTAGTGCGACACTGGTCAACCTCACAGAGTATGACAAGATTTTGATGTAATGTGCACAGCGCATAACCTATTTTGATGAATAATAATAAGAAGCAGAAGATCTTTGCAGATGTAGCCCAGGGGGGGTGAACCATAGTAAAAATGGTGTCCCTATGTGTGTTTTGTTTATTTGATATGCTTTATGGTGAATGAATAATTAAACGAATGAATCTATTGAAGTTTATTTACATCGAGCAATATAATAGTATGATGTTTTATGCAGAATGAATGTTATTGAATGGATAGAATGGTAGATTTGATGAATGATGGTATGGTAGAATGAATGTTGAAATAGAAGAAGTATAATATACCTAACGTTCCCACGAGTTCCATTCCTTCCATGATTGCAGACACTTGGGTCATGAAATCACCCATAAGCCATATCAGGTGAGACTAGGTTGTGCACTCTATGCGCAGTGTTGCATGTTGGTTTACCAGAGGGGCGAATGGTTTATAGGGTTTTGTTGGAGAACTAACATAGAACCTAGATCAACCCATACATCCAACATATTACATGGCTCATTTCCTCAACTTCGTAGAATATTATTTTGAACCTTTTGAAGGGATGGAGTCCCCAACCATATGATATTGTTTGATGAAGAACTTTTGGCAGACATAATAGATGATTTTGACAACAATGTACTGTTAAGAAAAACAGAAGAATTTGAAGAATATGATATGTGAATATCATATTATATTGTTGGTGGTGGTACTACTCACCTTGGAGTTACAAATGTGATATTTCTGAGTCTGGATGGATTTTCTATCGATCTGTGTACTCTTCTCGCATCAATGAGTTAGTCTTCGCAATAACATCGTAATAGAAGGATTCACAACTGGCTTTCTCTCCAGCACTGACCCCACCGTCGACGTTTCCCCTGTACTCAGAGCTCGACCTACCCAATGAAGTTGTTATTAGACTGTCCAACCATATTCAAAACATATTCATGTTCCATTCAATGAACTCTTCTCACATAGTTATTGTTGATTTTATGCACTTAGAAAATTTACTAGTAAGTTTTGGTAAGTTTTATCAAATACTAATCGTATTCTTATGTATGGGAAACATTATGGCTACACTAGGACACTTTATACTGCATGCAATCATCGTGGGTGGATTTCAACGCATATTGGTGGTCGGACGATCAATTTTGTTTTAGGAACACCATTTTTAGCAATTTGAAGTCTATGCCCTGTAGAGTTCTTGAAGTGAAACAATAGAAAGATGGGCGGAGGAAATGATTGCATTTAGCCGATGATATTTTGACTATGGTGAAGGTTTTCAAATAAGTTAAGGACTTTAAGCCCGATAATCAGGTTATTAGAGAAAAAAGACGACTAAATTTAGTAGATAGAGGAGGATATTTGCCGCAGTTCAAAATGTGTAGTAAAGTTTTGGGCAAGAGGCAACTAAATGCCCAAGATTTCCATGAATACAATGTCTAAATAACATAGTTGTAAAATAATTCATAAATTCATAAATTAGTAAAAATATGAATTAGATATCTAGCACCTAATTGACCTGTTTGTAATTTGATGGTAATATCTATAATTTTCAATGAAGATATTATGAAAAATGTGTTATAGAGAGATTTGACTCACCCCATACAACTTGTAATTTTCATTCTTTTATATTGAAAATATAAAAAAAATACAATTTGCATTGTTGGCATTTGATCTTTTGGTTTCTTGTCGTTGATCTTAGTACATGTATGGAAAGATTGCATCTTATTTGAAATTGTAGAATTGAATTGAAAGTTGCAATTTTGAAAAGCTTATAATTTATTGAAAATTGGAGTTAGTACTTTGCATTATATTCATATTCATTTATTTTACTTGTTGAGTCATAACATCATCAGTTTCATGACCACATATTTTGAGTAAGCAAAGCCACTAAAAGTAACGCTGATAAATTTAAAATTGATTAGAAACGATTTTATTTTTTAGGGTGCACAAACTAGCCTAAGATTTAGAGCCTTGGAATAGGATTTTGTGAGTAAACTTCTCCAAGGCTATTAAACTCAACATATGTGTCTAACTAAGGGAGTGGTGAAATCCATTGTATAATTGGTGACGTCAGGAGGCTCCACTCACACCAGAGTTAAGCACGGGGTGGTGTGAAGTCGGTTGAGAAGATATCCCTCCAATACCTTCTTAGCGTCAGAGATATTTCTAGGGATCTATTCGTATATGGGGGTCTTGCTAGTACCTTTACCTCTATGAGAGGTGGTGCTTTCGAGATTTCGAGATTTTTTACCTTGACTAGACGATAGACTTGACTTACAACTGTTCGCCTGCGCATCGATTATATCGTGGTGGATTTAGTTTCTTTACATGGGTAGCCACATAGGTTACTTGCAGGGGTTATTCTGCAGGTACCCTGAGTCAGATAAGGGTCAGACAACACACAACATTTATGGAGGATTACCTCTCTGGGGGGATCTAACCGACTGGTTATTAAGCCCATGAGGGCCTTTATAATTGATTATGACACCTCTGATCTTTTGAAGCGAGTCTCAAGCCCCTCTTAGGTGAGGCATACCTAGGGAGGGAGGCCCCCTTCAGCCACTTTATCATGTTTGTGTGCATATTGTCCCTTTTTGTTTATTTTGGTGTTCTCTTTGATTATTAGTTGGCCTTAGGATTTTGTATTGTGTTGTGAGTTTTCATTGCTATGGTTAGTGGATTCCCTGTGACTCCCTAAGTTAGCACTACCCAACCCATGGTCTTTGCTCATTCCATGGGGACGAATCCTTTTGTATTTTCGAGTGGTACACCGAATCATGATACTCAAACAATACCTTGGGCCTCTAATCATATTTCTCATGGTATGCCAGACATATCTTCGCACTTTTCATCCTATGTCTCGTCTCCTTATGTGAATCCTACTTTTGCATCTGGGGGCATGATGCCTCCTTATTCTCCCTTTTTGTTTGGTGGGAGTCATATCCCTCAACCAACTCTTAGGGTATGAGGTTGGAATCTTCCTTCCTATGGATCCAATCCTAGCTTCACTTTTCCAGGAGCAAGTGTTGAAATGGGTGGTCATTCTACCTATTACATCCTGTCCATCTATCCTTCTTCCACTATGCGAGTTACTACGAACATTTTTCCCATGGCAGACCTCCATCTATCCACTGGTATTTCATCCGGGGGGAGTCAGTTTTATAGTATGGGCAACCCCCTTCACGAAATTCCTTCATCTGGGGGAAACATATATCCTCACATGAGTAACCCTTGTCATGTCACTTTCTCTTCCCAAGCGGCTTCCTCGGTGTCGATGCCATTACACCCCTTTATGAATCAATTTGGAGGAGGATATTATTCTACCAAACAAGGCCATGGTGTATACTAGAACCCTTCCTCGCCTATGATTTCTCAAAACCATTCTTTCCTGGAACCTTGGTCTCAAATGCCACAACCAACTACCACCACCAGTCCAGTCACTGCAAGTAACACTGACATTATATCACCAATCTTTGCTAGTCATGTTGGAGATAGGTCAACAACCTCTGCAAGTCATGTAGAATACTAGCAACCAACTGTGGCATGTCATGCTAGGGGCACAACTCTAGTGACTACTAGTCACTATGCACATCCATCACCAACCTTTGCTAGTCATGTTGGAGATTCATCACCAACCTCTGCTAGTCATGTTGGGGGTTCATCAACAACCTATGCTAGTCATGTTGACGGTTCATCACCAACCTCTGCTAGTCATGTTGGGCATTTATCACCAACCTCTGCAAGTCATGTTGGAGATTTTCTACTAGCCTCTGCAAGTCATGCTGGGAGCATGTCACCAGCTACTACAAGTCATGTTGGTGGCATTCATACGATTGAGAAGCCTAGATGTATAAGACGTAAGCCCAAGTTCCTTTGTAGGATTTGCAAAGGATATCACCTTACTCATTTGGGCCATGCTACTGCTATGGTACAAGAAGTGTGGTCATTGCCTAAGGTCCCTTCGGGTTCTGAGTCGTCTTTGGTTTCCCAACCTTCTAAACCCTCTTCAGTTGAAGAAGTGGTCATGCCGATGCAATATTTGGTCGATCTCTCTCTTCTCTTGGAGAGTGACAAGTCTAAAGAAGTGACATTGTCGATGCAATCTTCGGTCAATCCCACTCTTCTTTTGGGGAGTGATGATTCTTTCGACCATGTCCTTAGCATTTCTAGTTCTGTACCTGTTGCACAAGGGAGCATTCCACTCTCTTCGAGTACGCTCCCTCCAAGTTCTAGGGTGGTTTCCTTTGATTGGAATGATCTTGTAGAACCTCAACTTCCTTCTTCTACACCCTTCCAGATAAGGGGCATTCTTCGATATATTGTAGATAAGGTAACCTCTACAAGTATTTTATCCTCCTCGACTTGGAAAGCTTTGGGTTTTCCCAAGCTTGTGTCAGCTATATGTGAGTTACTGACTTTCGACAAAAGTATTGCATGAGAGCCTTGGCCACCCCCATCATATGTTGCTTAGAACAACATCCTCGAGTTTTGTTTAAGCTCTTTTTCAACTCTCTCAAAAAACGAAAAGATTGTCGAGTGAACTTGTCTCTTTCGCACTCGTTAATTGGATTTGAAAGGAAGTCTATTTGGTGTAAGTTTAACCCTTTTTCAGACCAAGTAGACTAATTTCGAAAAATGAATACTCTAGTCACTAGTGGCTAGAAGAGTTCTCCTAGGTATTGTTTTATACCTTTTCTGGCCTAGGGGATTAAATTTATAAAAAATGACATTCTTTGGAGTTAAGTTGTAATTGCATCTCATTCTCTTGCTTGAAGTATTGAGCCTATTGTTGGTTCCCGCTTTCACATTATAATCCTATCACCTCAGCAGTTTGCATCATCAGCCAAACAAAACCTTGTTTATATCCTTTGCATCTTGACAACCTGTACCATAAGATGAAACATTCCCCCAAGTGTACATGTCCTGCATGCACCCCCTCACATTGAGCATAGGTATGTTCCACTTTTGGAACTAGTTGCTTACACATGACACTCATTTCCTCTCTTGTATCATAACATTCATTTGTCTATTTAAAAACAAAGAAAATACGTGTGTAAAAAAAATATTGTCTTATGTTGGCAACAATTGTGTCGCCTTTGAAAGAGAACAAACTTTTGAGTCCATTTGTCATCCGAAGTTTGGGTTTTAGCATGACCTTAAGAAGTTGAGCTTGTTACTTAAAGTTTACTCCTCCAGTCGGTTACTCTTCCAGTCCCTATGGAGAGTTTGATTGGTGTCTCCTGCATCACAAAGTTTCACTATCGAGTCTATGTTGCTAGAGTCTTTCATATGTCTCATGCTCTTGTTCAAAGGATGTCTATAAACCTGTGTCGACCACTCCTCAGAACTCTTGACTTTGCATGTCGGCCATACCCTCAGTGTATCTCAAAATCACATGAAGTTATAGTCTTATTATGCACCCTGGTCCTACTTTCATTATGGGTAGGTAACCCTGAACCCAACAATCAACATCTTCTCACTGGTCACCGATTGGAGAGTTTCCCTTGTGTTTGACGACAATAAATCTATTCACACATTGGGATTCATGCAATGTCTTGGATACTATTATCCTTATTGGCGGTTTCCTCATCTTTATCGACAGTTTTCATTATTGGATCCTATTTAGAGGGTCTTTTTCATACACTACTTGCATCTGGTGCACGCGAAAGACGCACAAGGTCATTGCTTCGTGAAACATGTTCTTCGTCCGAGTTCATCGAAATCATCAAGCTACTTCTTTACGTGTTGACTGATGAGAGATGCCTTAATGCTCTCCTTTCAAGGAGTCTCCTTCCATCGACTTCAGTTCATCTATTATGGAACTGAGACCTAGAGTCTTTATGAGTACCTAGAGGCTTGCAGTCATAAGTGGCAAGTTCTCTTTCCATCAACAGTTGGGAAAACATCAATGTCTCCTGATATGGATTCTACGAGTGTTTGACCTCAAATCCTTTATTCACACTTATAAGAATGTACTCAGTGCCTTGATACCTGCTTTCATTATCGGTAAGCTATCTCGCATTTGTTAATGGTATTCATTAATAACCGGTAATCAAACAAAGTCTCATTGTGTTCGACTTCAACTCCTCTATTCATATAATGCAGACTTGCACCTTTGGCAGATCGTGTAGAAGACTTGAAGACATCATCTATAGTAGCATCTTTTCTGATTTGTTGCTATCATTCATTGGACCAACACCTATGATTTTAGTTATCATGGGAGATCAAATTATACTCCATTGTATACATATATCTTCATATTGGTTTTGAGACTGGTCTTCACTAGGCCGTGTTCGTGACTATGACATGTGTCTACTTTGTATTTCCTATTCATGGCCATGAGTAACTAATTGGTATATCTTTTCACATGGATCTGTAGTGTAATTCAAATTGGCAGCCATGTGCGTAGAGTCACTATATATTATAATATTGTAATTAGCAACTAGTTCTTCCCGTTGAGTCTCCATTACTCCACTTCTGGGATTTATAATGTATTTCGACCATCGTAGATACTCTTCTGACCTCACACATTAGGGGGCATCAATTATAGCAAGATTTGACTCACCCCATACAACTTGCTCAGAAGGCCTTTTCCATTTCCCTATGCAGACTTGAAGTCCCTTTTGCAATTCCTAGAGCCAAAAAATAAAAAAATTCCACATGTACGTACCCTAACAGCTTTGCAACATGCGTATACACAGGTTGCACCATTACAGCTCGTGTACATCGGGTTTTGTGCCCAAAATTAAAAAATGGTGTTGGTTTTCCATGTCACGTCACGAGATCCATGATCCTCGACCTTCCATATATTGGAAACGCTCCAACTTGGCCCTTCAATTCCATTTGAAGGCTATAAATGGGCCATATCCAAGCTGTGGAAAGAAGGAGAAAGAATTCAACTTTAAGAGCAAAGTTACTTTGGAGAAATTATTCACTTCATATTGAGTCTGCATCCCTTTGTCCTTTTAAGTCTGAACATAGTGTTCAACCCCTAAGATCTTCCCTTTTTGATGGAGAATCTCATCGTCTCTCTTATATGAGCTTGCCTTTGGTGGAGGCCCAGCTGGAAGGGACTTAGTTTCTCAGTTCCGAACGTCCTGACACAAAAGTTTGTCATTCATACACTTTTGTTGATTACATTTTAATAGAAAAACTCTTTTCTCGTCCAATTAATGTCTTGCAAATATATGAATTGTTATTCCATCAACGTATTTGTTATGAATATTGATTGATTATGCTATTATATGTGCTAACTTTATATATTATCACCATATGCTTGTGTATCTTGGTTGCTGAGGACAAGTTGTAGGTGTATTGCTTTGAGTCAAGTATTTAACAATGGACCTCATCGAATGTCTGGACGAGGTAGGCTCTTTATCTTGTCTTGTTAGCATATTTGTTTACATAGCATACTTGATATTAGAGTTGATTTTTGCAGTCATTTTCGTCTGTTGTGGTTTACCCCATGCCATAGAGTGATTTTCCTTGTAACAATATGCTACATCCAATTTTGAACAAGAGGACAAATCATTCAAAATAGAAATAATTTTGAGGTAATGTTGAATATAGGTTCAAGGCAGGGAGACGTTGAATTTCTGAATGAAGCAAATCTCATCAGTCTAATTTTTAAATGAAGAAAATCTCATCAGTCATGTTCAACACTCACTATCATTCACTGTCCATGTCCAGGTGCAATCTTCTGTGATTTCTATCTTCCTTATTTCCTCGCTTTCTCCATTTGGCTTTCAAGGCGGTGAGGAGTTGATGTGTACCTTTTGGCTTTTGATGCAATGAGAAGCAAACACAGTGAGGAGCAAACGTGGACACGCGCAACATCGATTGCATGAACATCATTGATCATAGCATCAACTGCACAAACATCATTGATCTAATGTCAAACCTCTAACTACAGGACCAATTATTACATTGAGTGCAGTGACCCGACATAGCCTCAAAATTGACCACTTATCATTTTATTTTTTAAAACTCTTTATTAACTATGACAAATAAGGAAAAGAAAATCGTTTACACGAGTGGTATTTAAATCACATCATTATGTTTGAACCAATGAAAATGTTCATACATCAAATTGGAAAATTACCAAAATAAATTTGTTTTAAAAAAGTTTGAATTAACAAAAAAAATTCTAGAAACTTTGGAATTTTTTTAGTGAAAGAGATAAAGTAATGAGAAGTTTATTCAAAAAACATAGCAAAATGCACCGAGTAATATATCAAAACTAAGTAAGGACGTTGTTTGTTATATGAAATGTTTTTTTTCGTAGAAATCCGGCAATATAAATTAACAAGAATCACTATTTTTTGTTGTTCCATTTCTGAATGCAGAAATGGATTCAGCATGCTGAAAAACACATGCTTTTAATAAGTCTTAGTCTATATTTTCCGGGGATATTTGTCCGAAATCCAGTGATAAATTGTTAGATCAGCGGATAATGCCACAGGGATTTTTTCAGCATGCTTGATCCATTTTTGCATTCAAAAATAAATTTTAAACAACAAAAAATAGTAATTTCATACAAATTGTTATGGCCTAATTCCAAAAAAAAACAAAACTTAAAACAATTAAACAATGATTATTTATAGCAAATTGTCATTAATTAAATTAATTATTTTACCGTGAATAGACTCATTCTGAACATTTTTTTCCCCTTAAACTAAATTAAGAGGAGAATATTTATCTGTTTTATTGATGAACCACGTGACATCACTCACATCTTTTTGTGCAGATACTGAATTGTGAATTTGTCCATAAAGGCATAAACTAAACTGAACTGTAGGAGTATAGTTTGTAGATTTAAGGAGTATAGTTTGTTTCCTTTCCAAATTTTGGTGCCCTCTAAAAACCTGTTCCCCACCGGTTGCATCAAGCGAATTTTTTTTAATTCTACAATTCATATCACGATAAATTGGCACATATGGCAGGGAAGGTACTAGCCAGGCCAAGAATTTCACTTTAATATATATTTGCCAGGTCCACGTAAATTCAACGCGTCGAAAATTAAAAGCAATTAAAATTAGAAACTGTAATGATTCATCGATTCCCTGGTTTTCCACGTACTTTCATTAATGGAGTGCTTAATGACATACGTTCAAAGATGAATTGTGATTTTTTTCAACAGAATTCTCGTAAATGAAATACTTTGGAAGTTGGATGGAAATTTCCAGTTTCAGTGGTCCACTCAGCACCTGCATTTATTGGCAACAAAATACAATATTCCACAGCTGGCCTGCTAAAGATGGTGGCTAGCAATATACAGTTTGCATAGTTATGTAGTATTGAATGCTGTGGCAGGTGGTATATACATCATTTGATCACTTTTTAGTGTTGGCCTGTCAAGACTATTATGCTTGTCATCATGGTTAGTAATATACAGCCTGCTATGCAGCATTGAATGTTGTGACACAGGGTATATATACCATAGGATCACCTTCCATTGTTGGCCTACCAAGGCTATCATGTTTGTCATCGTGGCTAGCTATCTACAACCTACTATACAGCATTGAATACTGAGACAGGTGATATATACACTTTTGGATACCTTCCACTGTTGGCCAACCAAGACTATCATGCTTGCATCATGGCTAGGAATATACAACCTGCAATGCAGCCTTGAATGCTGCAGCAGATGATATATACACCATCAAATCACCTTAATATACAAGCTGAAATATAACTGACAGTGTATATACCACCTACCCAACATTCAATGCTTATATACACCATCAAATCACCTTAATATATACACTGAAATATAACTAACAGTGTATATACTATATACCGTCTACCCAACATTCAATGCTGAGCATCTGGCTGCATATTGCTCCATCATACCTGGCTTTTACTTTAAAGAGACGAAAGCCAAATGCACAAGGAAGTACCCAAACCCACCATACGGACACAATGCACTACAGGTAAATACTTGTAGACCAAATTCCAGTCGTCATTTCCAGTTATATATATTGGTGTCAAATAAAAAACAAATTGGTTGGAGATCCACTGGTGAAGTCGAGTATTGAGATCGAGAAAAGCAAAAATCGAGCGGTTTGGGCAATTCGGTGTGCTGCAGATATACCGACTTAGAAAACTCGTGAACATGCTTAATCCTCGCTCTGGTCTGCTTGGGATTTCGGATTTTAATTCCTTCATGGCTCTTGTCCTCTTACAGGTGAAACCTTCAGTGGGCATTCATATCTTGCAATTAACATGTACAATTCATTAAAAATATAGGCCGGCGTGCGTATAATAACACTGTAAACTTCCTTACATCCCAAAACAATTATGATTGATGGGCTGGCAGGGGAATCGGGATTCGGGATCAGCGAATGAAGTATACACAATGTGTATACGCCGTGGCGCTATAGCTAAGACCTACGCAGCCCGAGTTAATAAAAACTTAGAACGTGGTCTGGTAATAATTGTAAGCTGGTGTGGACTTAAATTAAGCAAAAAATTCTGACTAAGACACTATGAACAAAATTGGGGTTGGTTAAACGTTATATTTTGGAATTGACCAGAATTTGGTGATGTAAATTTGGACAAAATCTCTATTGTTTGTTGTTTAAATTGTTTTTTTGAATATATAAATGGATTCAGTGTGTCTAAAAATCTTTGGGGTATTTGGATTATACAAACTTAGCTACTTAAATCTGCAGATCTAATCATTCATCACTTGGGAAAAAATCAAATAGAAAAAGTGGCCAAAAAACCTAGAAAAAAAACTGGAATTATACAAACTTAACCACTCAAAATTAGCTATGCTATTAGGACGAAACAGGATAACCCTTTCACTGCGGGTAAACCCATTCAGTTACCAAAAATGCTTTTGACGTGACGTTTCTAACCAGACGACTGACCCACAATCCAAAAATGCTTTTGACGTGACGTTCTGACAAGACGGCTGACCCGCAATCAACGCGTTTGTATTACATGAACGCACCTTGATTTTCAAAAGTCATTCCTGCTTCATTACTCCAACCCCATAGATTCCTAATCAACCAACCCCATACTCTCACCAACCCCATAGATTCCTAATCCCCCCTTGGTCTCTTAGCGATTTGATTTTTGCGAAATCTTGCCCCTCAGTGTTCCATAGGCTTTGAAAACATTGATACCATGTAGATGTTTTGCACACGACATTGACTTAGATACCCAATATGAAATACTTAGTTTATTTTGTGATAATGATGGTGTACAAGTCACCCATGGAAAGGCAAAGGTCGTGATATTCAACATGTTTAAGGAAGCTTCCAAAGTGAATCTGATGTGTAAATCGTTGTTGTATATAGAAGTAGCATTTGACTTTGTATGTGTTATCTAATTTTTTAAGTTCCTAAAGTTTAAGTAAAATTATATATTAAAGATTAATGTTTTTAAAATTTGTTGAATATTCTTTTTAATAATAGAAAGTGGTAATTGTTTTAGTTTGAGTTAAAGTTGTCAAAAATTTAGAAATAATAAATCAAATAAAAAGTCTATAATGTTGACATTTGGTTTGCTTTTGAAAATGATGAGTGGGATGTATATGAAACATTAATTCACTATATGAACATGCATCCATCCTCCATAGCATAGTAAGTAGAGTGTGTATTTATGTGAATGGGTTTTTTTCCTCTATGTATTAGTAAGTAGAGTGTATTTCTATGTGAGTGGTTTTTTGAGTGGGTTTAGGAGATTGTTAGATGAGAATTAGAGTAGCTTTTAAATTGGTGTGTGGTTATAATATGTTTTCAATTAATTATGATTGTGATAAGATAGTATTTTTATCTTAAGATAAAGTTTGATGTATAAATGTGTAACATTGTTTGATATAATAGATTATTCAACACAATTTTGGTGTCTATTCTTCTATTTTTCTACATTGTATCAAAATTGATATGGGCCTGAGTGTTTGTATGTTGTAGAACATGGTTTTTCCTTGCGCTATAATGTGTTTGCAGTGTTGCTAATCATTAAAAAAACCATTGTGTTCCTACTTATTGAAGAAGTGCATGTGTTGCTTCATGAGAATCTGTCATGAAAAGGTCATGAGAGATTCAAACTCAACTATATGAGATTGGGTACATGATCGATGTGTGTTGGTCATAGTGGAGGACACATCATCTGTAGGACTGTTATGTATAGCCATGTAAAGGTTAATCTCTACATGGAACTACGTGGTTGTAGTCATGTGAAGGGCTAATTGAGCAACCATTATGGAGAATGATGTCATGAATGCATTGATTTATAGCTTCTTTGTCGAACATACATGTTTGTATTGTGGCGACATAATCTGACTTGTCTACCTAGACTTCTCATGGTGAATCAATTTGTTGTGTAAGGTTCTCGTGGAAGTATATGCATAGATATGCAAGTTGATGTAGCAAACACTATGTGGAATATCGCTTTGGTGTTTTGAAGTATCTGCAATTTGTGGCAGTTGAGAAGGAATGAAGAGAGGTTGGCACTTTGTTGTAATGAGATGATTCAGGAAACAAAGATGAGTGTGTGATTTGAGGAGCAACCTAGTACTAATAGAGTGCACATATCAAATCTGAATATGATGTTCAAAATGTTGCATTTACCAAAAACATTTAGATTAGCTAATGGCAACATTGTCGATTGGATAACATTAGATTTCTTTATTGTCCATGGGATTGTATGAGATGCTAATGTAGCATAGAGAGAGTCAATCTAATTGTTTTTTTTTTCTTTTTGGCTACCAATTGGTTTGATTGGTTCATGTATGTCACATCACCTAAATTATTTGGTGTGTGGTGCTTTTTCACCAGGTTGTTGAAAATAGTTATGACTGATATGCTAGTAGGGGCAATTTGGATGTGTTGTTTGTAGAAAAAATTTTGTTGCTTAAAGTCCTCCATTGATTTGTTTGTGAATTGTTGTGAGTGGCATGTTAAAGCCTCCATGTATCCATGATTAATTGAGCCCATGTGATGATTTGTTGGCTATGTGCAACCCCAATTTGTGGTTGGATATGTTGTAGTGTTGACAGAGAGAAGGCTATCTATTGTAGTGACAACTAGTGTGTCCTTTTGGGAAAGTCAACAAGCAAATGAAGCTTGTCTAGTTGTGCAAGTGTGCAAAGATAAGGTATGTTGATGAGACGCTTTCAAGCCATGTAAAAGGAGAAGAGAAAAGGCCATGTGATATGGAAATATATAAGAATCCACTACAAGTCTTTTTGAAAAGCCGCATCGAGGATTTGTTTTTTGTTTTCCCTTGGCATCTAAGATGATAGCTTGTTTGGTGTGTCTAATATAAAAGATTGCTTGGTGTGTCCAAGATGAGATGGATAGCTTGCTTGGTATGTCCATGTCAAATGAAGGATGTCATGGTGTGCTCAAGTAAAAAACTAGATGGCCTCAATTATGGTGTGCCCAATCTGCAAGGTTTGGTCTCTATGATGAATAGGTGAGTTCAAATTAACTAGGACATATGTATGTGCATCCTTGTGCTTGGGCACATAAGTCAAACTTGTCATTCAATCTTGCTTGAGCATGAGGGTACCTGATGCACACCCACATGGCATAGTTAAGTTGAGCCATTGAAGTCAACACCTATTGCATTAATTGTTGGTTTTCCCTAAAGAGCGAGGTTGTTCACCCATATAAGGAGTTGTTAACACTTGGAGGAGTGGGTCAAGTGTCATTTAAATGCTCTATGAGTGGACCATATGTTGGTTGTGGACTCTGGGTGATGTTATGGGACCAAAAACTTGTACACTTTTTGTTCTATGCGTCAAAATGAGGTAAGACTTGAGGGATAGATGGAAACCAAGATTGAATCGGTTGCACTGGTTAGCTCTTGGAAATTGTTTATGGAGATGTTTTCACATTCAAGGGGAGGTTATCGAGGAGTTGAATGAACCATGTATGTGAAGGACTGCCTACTAGACCAATAATTATAATGGTTAGGCACCCATGTATTTCGATGGTTGGTTGTTCCTTTATATGGACTTTTACAAATTGATGATTTCTACAAGAAGCAAGCCCATGGTCAAACCATAAGACAAACTTCATTGATAAGGAGCATCTTTAGTATCTAGAGGAGATTGTGTTGCAAAGGTCCAAATGAGGATGAAGACCTGACCTGAAAAAGATTAAGACAAGTGCTCATGAAGGGGGAGTGTTGGAATTATTAATTCCTACTTGTCTTGTGTGCTAATATTTAGCCACATAAATTTGTTATTATATTAGCAAGTAGATTGTGTCTCTACATGAGTAGCCCTTATTAGTGGGTTTAAGAGGTTGTTTGATGAGAACTAGATTAGCTCCTAAATTGACATCTGGTTGAGATGTTCTCTCAATTAGTTATGATTGTGATAAGATAGTATGCCTATATTAAGACAAAGCTTGATGTATAAATATGTAACATTATCTGATGTAATAGATCACTCAACATAGCTTTGGTGTGATCTAGATCTCAAGGGTTGAGATTTGGATGGCTTGAATGCTGAGATGGGAGGAGCTTAGAAATGCCAATCTTGCATAATAAGAAGCATGGAAAAAACAACATGTAAATGAAGTAATTGGGAGGTGAGACTCAAAGAAGAGCCTCACCTCTAAAACTAACTACTAGTAAATCACTCAGAGCTAATGAATCTCACAATGAACAATAGAAAATGTGAGAGAGGCCAAAATGAGTAACTTGATATTATAAGAAGGCCTGCTAGGCCTTTATATAACATTACAAAATGATCTATTGGACAAAGTCAAAAAGAGCTCATTAAATGTGTCTCTATTATTAGTATAATAGATCTAACTACCCAACTAACTAAGTAGTGGAAAATAAAATCCAATTCAATAATGGAAAGAGCTCATTAAATGCGTCTCTATTATTATAATAATAGATCTAACTACCCAACTAACTAAGTAGTGGAAAATAAAACCCAATACAATAATGGAGAGGTGAGACTCTCTTTGACCCTTATGGGCAACATGTTAGCTCAATTAATTAATGAGGAGGTGGGCATCTCCTTGATCCACATTGACAATCTATTAGCTTTATAACTTTATGACTTTTGTATCTGAATTTAGACCATATACCCCCTTAAAATTCGGATCATTCCCCCCCGTGCCCCCCCCTTAGAAAATGATGGTCCCCATCATTTCACCCATGCTAAAAAAAGAAACCCCATTATCACACCATTACGATTACAATGTGAAAATACCCAATGAAGAGAAGGGTTTTGTGTGGTTGACCCATAACCTAGTTGACAATAGCATTGTACATGGGCAAAAAAAAATCTCAAAATGAAAAAAAATAATATGGGAAAATCGTGACTTTGGGGGATGTGAACATCCTTTTGCAAATCTATTCATAACTTCTGCTACATGTGATGAAATCCAATTCCGTCAAAGACCCATTTGAGATACTGAAGAGATATTTCCATCCATAAGTGGAACTTCTTCTGTAGTTTCTTGAGAAGGGAGAAAAATACCTTTGAATATGGCGGTACGCATGACCTCCTTGGGTCAAATACATGCTGAGATTAAATCAATGATATATCTCAAAAAAGGAATCCAAATGCGATTCTATGAAATACCAACTTGCGATCTTGAAGAGATATTTCCATAAATATGTTGAACTCCTTCTGTAGTTTCCTGAGTAGGGATTAAAAGACCATTGAATATGGTGTTACGCACGGCCATCTTGGGTCAAATACATGCTAAAATTCAATCGATGATATCTCTCAAACCAGAAAGCCAAATCAGATTTTGTGAAATACCCATTTGAGATATTGAAGAGATCTTTCCAATGAGATATGGAAGAGCCTTTGAAATTCTGTGTAGAGGTCTCAAAACCTCTTTGAATTTGGCTGAGTGTAGAGGGCCACAAAGGATGCCAAGGGTTTGTAGAGCAGCATGGGCTTTTGTAGAGGTTGTGGAACCTTCGTGGGCAACATGGACACCCTACAAATTTGTTGAAAATGTTGCAGACCAATGGATGTAGTGGATCCATGCATAGATGTAGTGAATCCATGTTTGAATGTAGTGAATCCATGTATGGTTCTCCTTGTAATGGTGAACGAAGATCCGAGGGTAAAAACAAATACCATGTTGTGTATGTGGATCAACTGTGATGCTTATAGTGTATGGCCCGACAAATGGATTCAGATAGTACTAAAAGGAGGTTGGTGATTGCTGCAACTGTTTGAACCTGCAATATGCTTCAAACCCTTGTCAGGATGCAGAAGTTCTAGCAAAAATTCTATCCCTTTTTGGTTCAGCTATAAGGATGCAAATAAATATCCAAAAATATACCCTGTCCTTCTCAAAGATGGAAAGAGAGGAAGTGGATACATATCAGAGAATCTTTCCTTTTACAGTCCAGGACATCTCGGGAGGCCTAAAATATTTGGGGTTTCATCTTAAGCTGAACAACTATCGCAATGAAGACTGGAAATGACTGCTATCAAAATTGGAAAAAAGGTTAACTGGTTGGAGCTTTAGGTGGCTATCTAGAGTAGGAACACTCACTCTAAAAAAAGCTGTTATGGAAGCCATTCCAGTCTATTGGATGTCATTGGCTTGGATTCCAAAGGGAGTGCTGGAAAAAATTAGAAGGTCTTGTTCTCTCTTTATCTGGACGGGTTCTGGGGACAAGTTCACTCAACCATGGGAAAAATGGGACCGTCTTACATGACCAAAAGCTTTGGGAGGATGGGGACTCAGAAATATATTTATGTTTTCCAAGGCTTTGGTGGAAAAAACGGGTTGGCGCCTCATTTCAGGAAACAATCTGTGGTCATTGGTAGTTACTTAAAAATAAATTTTACTGGATACAGTAGAAGACCAGATTCGATCTCTAAAAAAGACTTTCCAGCAATGCTCAATTTTTTGGAAAGCTTTGATCTCCTCCTTTCCAGTGGTAGGGGAAGGCCTGACCTGGAAGGTAGGTAAAGGAAATCACTTTTGTATTGGTGTTGACCCATGGCCGGGAAGTTGAAACTCTCACATTCTACCAGAAGAATTAATTAACCAATTCCACAGGCAGAACATTTCTCTTCGCTCCCACCTCTCTGACCCTAACACAACTACCCTTTGGAATCAAGGATGGAAAAGTGATGCTTCTCTGGGGTTAATTGGAGCTTCAACAACACTATTTGAAAAATATATCACATCACTCCAGATAGGCCATATTAGACTCACAGACAGAGAAGATGAGTTGGTATGGAAAAAGGACCCATCAGGATCTTATACCCCAAAACTCGGCTACATAGGCTTGAATATGGACCTTCTTAAAAAAAACTGTAGTTGGTGGTGGAGGGGATTATGGAAGTTAAAATATTCGCAAAAAGTCAAAATCTTCTTATGGGCGGCCCTAAATGAAAAAAATCCAACTTGAGAAAATATGAGAAAGCATCAGTTTGAAGGACCTGACAGATGTCCTCTTTGTCAAAATGATAACTAAACTACATTCCATATGCTCATTTTTGGTCCATTTACAAAGAGAGTGTGGATTGAAGCCTCTGCAAGCCTCGAGAAGAATTGTATCTGGGACGGAACCATTTTGGAACATGCTTGGAAGGCTTGGACCAGCGATCCAAGATTTAAGGAGTTAAAAGCTCTCCCCCTCATTATCCGTTGGGGCATTTGGATGGCTCAGAACGTAGCAATTTTCAATGGCAAAGCCTCTGTTCCAGAGAGAATTGCAGCCCAAAGTCTGTTCATCATGTCACATTTCTCACAATCAAAAGAAGGTCCAGCTTTGTAGCTGAAGCAAATGTAGGCCATTAAAAAATCAAATCCCTGGGCATACTTCTATGGGGCCTCTTAGAATCACACTTGCGGGGGAAGAATAGTTCTTCATCTAGATGAAAACCATTCTTTTCATTTAAAATTGGGACTGGGATAGGGTACAAATAACTATGCAAAACCACTGACACTAAAACTACTACTTCTATTTTCCAAAGAGAAGGAAATTCTTCACCTCCAAATCCATGGTGATTCTATGAATGTCATCAACAGGGAAATAAAGCTTCAACAATGCCACAATAATTTTCTTTTTCCTATTTTGGAGGACATATTTCGTTTGCTAGAGGAATTTGATTATGTGGTTATCTCCCATGTCTACATGAATAAGAACGTGGTAGCAGATGCCCTGTCAAAAGTAGGACTACAACTAACTTCGGTTCAGTGGCACATCATAGAGTATAAGGGGGAAGAAACACATGTTTTTTATCACCGAACTTTTATAGAGGCTCCGAGATAGATGCATGAATGAAGTTTTTCTTCTCTCCCTTCTCATACATTTACTTGAACGACGCATTATGGTCACAATGTGTTACTTATCATACGTAAATTTTTGTTTACAACAGTTATAAGCAACTTTCAGCAGATAATATACCACTACAGTGAAATTATTAGATAGTTGCAAATAGATTATCAACTTGCAACTATGCTCTTTCCTTAAGCTCCTTATACATGCACATATAATGCTATTTAATTTATAGTTTATTTTCCACCTATCTCATAATACTTTTTCTGATGATGGACCACACTAGTTTGGTCCGAAACGTCGAATATAAAAAACCAATGCGATGAATCCAAAAGAACTACCTCATCACAAAAGTCTTAGAACATAAGTAATTATAGGCTTTCAGTCATACAAAGGAATTTTTGCTCTTAGAAAGCCTCTTTTGTGGCCACTTTTCAGTCCAGGATCGAGGACCTATACTCTTTGTCCATATTACACAAAAAGGGTGTGTTGTGCTCCTATAAGCATGATCCAGGTGGATATTGGTGGCCACCCACCTTCTCCAACTAGCTCAAAACAATTTTCTGGCAATTTTGACAATTTACTATTTTTAGCAATTTTAACTTCTGGGGCCATTTTGAGGGCCCAAATGAAGGATTTTTTAGATCGAGATTTTCAACTATAGTCAAAGGCATGACTAAGCCTCCAAAATGAATCTCCTCGGTGATACCTTTCCAACAGGCTATCATACGCCTAAAACGAAGATCGTATGCAAAAGTTACGACCCCGGGAAGTTGATGTACTAACTTACCCAAACAGAGCCCACATGAGTTTTGGTGCTTCATCTCCTAGGGTTAGGTTTTTGGATGTCTAGGGTTTTTGACATTCCTTTTTATTGTAAAAATGTCTTCAAAGCCTCATTGTAATCATCTTCTTGTGAATGCGAGTAGCCGTCATATCTCTTCTGAGAGATAAGTTGCCACCATTCTAGCGAGTCTTTCACTCTGTATTTTTACAGTCTTTGTACATTTCTTTCATTAATAAAAATTGTGTATTAATGTATATTTGTGTTTATGGTTGCATCTGTGATACATTTCTGTTACATTATTGAATATCTGCGATATATCTATACATTTCTTTATTATATCTCTGCTCTCATTCATGCCGAAAATAAATCTAGATCAGTGGTATCAGAGCAGGCTGCTCTTGATCGTTTTTTCAGTGCATGTCCCCGACAAGGTCCGAGTATAGCAAGTTGGGTCTCAAGTTTGTCTCTCTTGAAGACAATCACTCTCGCATGCCCAAGAAACCCTCCATGGCAGAAGAAAAGAAAAATGACGGAGCAGACGATCCTATAAATCTGTTGCTTGAGCAAGCTCTCACACGACATAGGGATGAAATGATAGAGAATTTTTCCCACATCCTTCAATGCCTGCCGATAGAAATAGACACATATTCATCAAACTTCCACTTTGGAAGCACCTCTCCTTTCAAGGTACAAGTTAATTTTGATATTCCCGTATTTGAAGGTCAGATAGATGCGGGTGCCCTAGACAAATGGTTAAATCTGTTAGAAGGTTATTTCTCTGTTCATAATTTTTTCGAAAGGGAAAATATCACCTTCACACTCCTTAAAGCTCTCCCCCATGTCAAACATTGGTGGGAAACTTAATGGGAGCAAAGTTCCATAGAGGATTCTGGAATATGTGGGGTCGAGCCCACTTGGGATTTTTTTGTGGATGTAGTAAAGGAACATTAATACCCTATTGGAAACTATGAGGACTAGTACATGAGATGGACCACACTGCGGCAAGAGAGGGGCCAAGTATTTTCGGAGTTCACCAATACCTTCCATACATTGTGCACCAAGCTGGGTATCAAAGACTTTGAACGACATTTGGTTCTGAAATACCGTGGGGCTCTACATAGATACATACAAAATGAAATGGATTTTCTCGATATCTCATCACTTGGTGTTGCATATCATTATGCTGTTAAAATCGAGTAGAAATTTAAGCACCAGAACAAACGGGAGTTCGGGTCTGCAAATCTGAAACAACCAAAGTATGATAAAGACGACCCTAACAAACAGTCTCCCGAAAACTAGTCCAAGCCACAGGAAAAGAAGGGTCACGAGAAGACAAAGGACACTGGAAAATGGTGTTATTTCCACAAAAGCCCCTGGCACAACACCAATGAATGTCGCTCAAAACAGTCATTGGTGGTCGAGATCAAAGACAAGGAGCCGAACCCTGATTCAGAATCTGATTCTGAAAAATACTGGTAAAATACAGATCATCGATGCAGACCCCACTGCTATTGTCACGACCGCAACAATTCAACCAGAAGAACCAATAGATCCTGAAGAGGGGAAGCGCCTTTTTCATTCACAGATGTGGGTGAAGGGGACTTCGCTGCATTTTATTGTTGATAGCGGAAGCCAAAAGAACCTCATCTCAGCAGAGGTCGTCAAACAATTGGGATTGTCGACAACACCACACCCGCAACCATACAACATCGAGTGGCTTCGCTAGGAACGAGATCTTCGTGTCAGCCAGCAGTGTCGATTGCCATATGGCATCCAACCCTTCAAGGATGAGGTATTATGTGATGTTTCCCCACTGGATGCCTGTGATGTTCTATTGGGCCAATCATTTATGTGGAAGCGCCATGTTGTTTATGAGTCTGGACCCCGCAGTATCATTGTTTCTCTGGGGGGTCATCTCTATAGAATAACATGTTAATGTTTTATGCTGATATTATAGTTCTTTGCATTTCATAAAGATAAGAGCATAACAACCACAAGATCAC
>ML785724.1:2499-18715 GCA_009831015.1 Picea engelmannii
GTTTGACCAATCCGCAAAAGGGGATTTGGTCATTTACAATACCCGACATGATCAATCCACAAAAGGGGATTGATCTAATCAATAATAAATATATTTTATCTTTATCCACAAAAGGGGATAAGAATATTCTTTGCAGTTACACAGTATTCTTTGCCCATTCTTGCCTTCTATTCTTTTTATTCTTTTGTCTTTTATTGCTTTTTCCCTTTTTGTTCAAGAGCTAATCAGGGGACACTGCCCTAGCGTGGTGACCAGTGGTGACAACGTTACCCACAAGTACTTTCACAGAAATGAGAAGGCTGGCTCGTGATGAGACCCCCTTTCCCTTGGCCATGCAACCAAGAGTCACTGCCTTGGCGTGGTAACCAGCTGGTGGCAATGTCATACTGCTAGGTACCCATGGACCTAATAGTTTGGCTCGTGATGAGATCCCCTACCCTCTGGTTAGGTCTTGTTTTATTATTTTTTCGAGTCACTCTTGTTTCTTGTTGAGAAGCCTTTTATTGCTTTCTCGGGGATCCCTGGGCGAAGCATCTCGAGGTTTTATTTTTAGGCTTTTGTCTTTTACCAACTTGCTTTTACCTTCTGGGCCTTTAGCCCCTTCTTCCCACGAGATAAGGTGCAGTCCTGAAAACAGGTCTCAACCCAGTGCCCAGACAAGTGGAATGGGATAAGTGAGTGGGAAATAAGATGAAATAGTGGTGCTATGATGGGAGTGGACGATGGATTTTCAAAAATCCCCCCAGTGACAAACAAAAACCTATAGAAACAGGCTTGCTAGGGCACCCTGTCAATCCCCCCAAATATGGTCAAGTGGGCAAGTGTAAGATCCAATCAGTTGTTAGAAATAAAAGGAATCAGATGCATACATTCAATAGTTTTGATGATCAAAGTGACACATACCATGATACCTAGACTAATTACCTCATGGAGCAAGAACCATCTCTGACACAGGACCAAGCCGATGGTGATGGATGCTGCTGCTGCTGACAAGACAAAGATACTGGAAGAAAGAAAAGGTGGGCCCTCCAGGGCCATGCTAAAGTCAATCCTGCTCTCGGTACTCCATGTCTAGGACCTGTGGGCCTTGAGACACGATCTCCTAGTTATCCCTAAAAGTGGGGGATAACAAGATCCTCATCTGAACCAATCACATCCCACTTACGTCTTCCAACTGGTATGAACTCATCAAAATTATCAACCATGTCACTACCTTTGTCATAGCATGAAGGATTCAAAGCATCCAAGGGCTCCTCTAATACTTCTTCACTTTACAAATCATAAAATAAAACCTCATCAAAATTTTGGAAAGGGAAATAAGTTACTGTGTTTACTTCCTGCTGTGCAGGAGCGTCAATGGCTTGGATGACTTCATCAAATGGAAGAGGGTTCAGTACATCATCCCCAAGATTCGTCTCTTTAATCATCTTTTTTGCCTTCATCAGAAAATGAAGGGCCTAGCTCTTCCAAGGGTTCCTTTACTTCTTCACCTTCTGAATCATAGAACAAAGTGTCATCAAAAACCTGGAAGGGAAAATGACTAACCTCATCCTCTTCCTTTTGTGGAGGAGGAATAGGATCTCAGATGGCTTCATCAGAGGGGGGAGCACACATTAATACTTCATCGTCATGTTTGATATCTTCAGGCTCTCGCTCTTTAACTAGGTCTTCATTATCCTCGATAGAAGCACGAGTAAATTCTTGCTCTTCCTCATGGGATTGGAAGCCTTCATTAGGATCCTTCTCCTCAACCTCTTGTTGCTCGATGACTTGTTCCCTTCTTTCCTGGAATTTACTAACAGAGTTTTCAAGGGAAACTAATCTTTCCAGACTAAGAGCATCTGGGGTATCTTTGGGGTCATCAACATTAGTTTCTGGAGTAAAAAGGTGTTCTCGCTTGAACAAGGAGATATTTTCCTCGATGTGTATAGCCATGTAATAAGCTTCTTGGATTGATCTTGGCCCTTTTTTATTGAGGAGAAACCCTAAATGCACAAAGAGTGCATTGGTATAGAGGTAAGCAAGGTACCTGTCTTCAAGGTGATGGCTTCTAGGAATTTGGTGTAGCAAATTCTCAATCCTAGTATGGAATTCCTTGACAGTCTCATTCTCAGTTTGTTTCATGTACTCGAGTCTTTTTATCAGCATGCAGATATCTTCTATTTTAATATTCCATTTCTTGAGAAAGGTTTCTTCCAATTGGTGCATAGATGTAGTGTTGGCATCAGGGAGATTGTCATACCATTTCCTAGCATTTCCATAAAGAGTGGCAGAGAAAAGTTTCATCGCCAAATCTTCAACATCATCACTGATAGGGTGGAGTTGAAAGAAAGCCCAAAAATTATCCATGTGATCTTTGGCTATAACCACATCATTACCAGTGAATCTAGGGAGCCATTTTTCATACCTCAGAAGCATTTGTTGAGGGTAACCTGAAATTTTACTCATATCCAAGGGTTTAAAATTTCCTGGGTCCCATTGAGAAGCCATGGTTGGCTTTGTCATTAGTGGAGACGCTAGATAATCCTTCTAGGGATCATCAAAGAGAAAAGAGGGAATCACCCTTAGTGGAGTCGCTAGGTAAGCTTTGTGAAGTAAAGGCTTTGGATAAAGGCTTACCGAAAAAGTGTTGATCGAGGATAATTGACTCGATCCCCGACAACGATGCCAAAATGTTATCGCACAATCTGTACTTGCCTAAAGCCCAGAGCAAATAGATATGAGATTGGCGTAACAGGGGTTGACCTATCACTGTCACCTTAATAGGAAACCCCTTTCTATTTAGGAGTATATCAATGTACCCCAGGGGAGACGTCCCCAGTGACCTGGGGGTTTGAGAAGGCCAAGGCAAGAAAGTTCCCCCCTCTCACAAGTCACTCAATTTCAAAGGTTCTCTGTGTCTTATAGAGATGAAGCAAAAGGTAAATGAGGTGTACCCACCCAGAACAAGACAACAATAGAAAAAACATGCAAATTCAATGTACCATATGATGTTAATGCTTCATAAGACCATGAACCTTTAAGAAATAAGTAAGCTGATATAATACTGCAGCAAAGTGATTATCTATAACAGCAATGAATGTTTTGTAACAGCCACAATGATTATGCTTCAAAAATGCTTAAAAAAGACAAGAGAACATAGGTCTAATTTGACAGAATGATAGCAACTTGTCAAAAGCAAAGTTGGCAATGTCTAATCAGCTTTTAATGTCAATTTTAAAGATGAATTTGCTGCTGTAATATGACTGTAGCAATCTTTTGTAATCACAACAAGTTTGTTAGGGAGTTAGTCTGGTTTAAGGTTAGCAAAGGTTAGTAAAGGTTTCAAGGAAGGTTGTTTGAGAGTTGTTTGATCAAATCAAGCATTGAGGTTGTTGAATTTTAATGAAGATTTGTACCTTGGACAAGTGGTTCCTATGGGTTTTTAATCTTTTACCTAGGAATGTGGTCCACAACTTAAAAGTGGGTCTTTTTCATAAAGTCACTTTATAAGTGGTAAAGTGAACTTTAAATTAGAAAGTGAAAAGTGACTTAGGAACTTAAAGCACCAAGTGGGTTTTTATTTAAGTTGGGTGAGTGAAATTAAATAAAGTGAATTTAATGGAGCATTTAATTCTCACCGTTGATCTTGGGTAATGTGAGCCCTTGGATCAAAAAGGTAACCTAAGAGTCACTTAGGGATTCTAAAGGAGGAAAAAGACCAAAAACGAATTCATTCTTTCCATGAGAGATTGAGAGGTTGAGAGAGAGCAAGAACAGGAGAAGGGTTTCTATTTTCTGAAGAGGAAAGGGCAGCAAAGAGGAGGCACGATTTTCAAGGCAAAGCTGGGCACGCAAATCGAGGCAGCCAGCAGCATTAAATAATCCGTACGGTACGGATTTGGGACAACAGAGTTTACTGTACCTGTTCAACATACACAGCAGCATGCAAAACGAGGTGAAAAAGGGCGCATTTATTAGTCCGTACAGTTGTACGGCCATCGTACAGCAGCAGCTAATTTCTGGGCACATTTCTCAAAATTCCGTACAGTCCGTACAGTTCGTACGGTACGGCTGTGTGTGCACGTTTTTCGAGGTGGCTGTGGTTGGTTTTCTTCCTGTACATTTCAACCACGGAAATCGAAGGGAAGAGATAAGTAATTGCTGTTGGTTTATTTTTGCTGATGTAATTTCCAGATTTGAAGAAATAAGAAGAACTCCCTCTCTCTCACTGGTTTTCCCCACACTGGGGTTTTTCCAGGGTCGATTTGACCAAAATTCTTTGTGTCATTTAAATGTGTGCTTGCTGTCATAATTTCTGAGTTTTTGTACAGCCATTGAAAAGATTATTTATTTCATGTGTTTCAGTCAAAATTTCATTTCGAAATTTATTGCATATTAATGTTTGCAAATTTCATTAATATTGGGAAAGGGCATTAAACATTTTGGAGTGATAAGGTGTGATTGAAACCGGGATTGGGATAAATTGCAGGGTGAGAAAACACTAAGAAAAATCAACAGAGGTGAGTAGATTAGTGCCTTTTAGGGTAAATGGAGTCAACAATAGCAGCAGCAGATCTTAGAGCAAAATAGCAATGATAGTGCTTATCTAAAGGAGATGGAATGGATGGAAGAGATGTTGATAACCCAAGTCCTTAAGAGAAAATTGGCTAGAAAGTAAGAAGGCTAAGACCCTAGCGGTTTCTCTTTCCTTTAGAAAAATTTCGAAGTAATATATGCAATAGGCAATTAGAGTAGGGCTACTAGAGTGCTAGTAAGTAGGGCTCTAGTAGCTACTTCTAAACAAGATGTACTTTGATCCCTGCCTTAATCCCCTAGATGGCTTGAAAAATTGGTGCCTGGTCCATTGATTAAAAGAGAGAGAAACAAATGAGAAGCAAACCTTCTACCCAATTCACAAAGTCCATATTACATCAAACATGAAGAAGTATCAAACTAATGAAAGCCCAACTAACCCTGTCATATGTTCTCAAGAGATCTAGTTTAATGATGCAGTCCTTCTTGGGTTATACCTATAGCTTCATGTATCTGTAATTATTTAGGAATCCAAACTGCTCCTTAGAAATGGTGGGAGACAAGACAGTCTTGAGTCTCCTCGCAATGACCTTGGAGATGATCTTGTAAACATCATTGCATGAGGATATATCCCAAAAATCTTCAAAGCTATTTGGTGTCTTTTTTGGGTATCATTGCCAAGAAAGTGGAATTTAAAGCACCCAAAATCCTCCATGATCTCCTAGATTCTTCTACTAAAGCTAGCAGATAATCTTCCAACAAGTTATAGAATCCTATGTAGAATTCTATTGGCCAACTGTCTGATCCTAGGCTCTTGTCCATCTTAAAAGAGTCCACTACTTCCTCGAGTTCGTCATTTGTCACTTATGCCATAAGGTCAGTGTTTTGATCTTCATCTACAAGCCTTGGAAAGTAAAATGAAAGCCTTGCAATCTCTGCTATTTTAACCCTCGTTGGATCCTCCCACAACTTTTGGAAATGGCTTACCCCAACTGTTGCTATGTCTTGAACTTTGAAACCCTCTCTCCATGCTTTTATGAATGTCCCAAATGGTGTTAGAGATCTTCCTTTCCTTAGCGTAATGGTGGAAAAATTTGTTATTTTCATCTCCTTGAGGCAACCACATTGCTCTGCTCTTTTGTCTCCATGTGGATTCCTGTAATGTCCCATTTTTGGCGAACTTAGAAAAATTAGATATTTCAGTAATTATTTTATTATGTTGTCTAAAGTCAAATTGGTCAACTAATATTTAATTAATTATTATTTAATTTTTAAGTGACTTAATCAAAATATCATTATAAAGTCACTTTATTAGATAAAGTGCTCTTCTAGAAGCTTCGAGAGGGGTGAGTTGGATCTCTCTAGAAGGATCCACGGGGCCTTTAAAAGGAGAGGAGAGCAAGTCATTTGGGCATATCAGATTTGGTGATTATTTCTTGTGGAGTGCTCGGTGAGCCGATGTTTTCGTTAGTGTTTTGGCAAAACCCTCTCATGGGAGTTTGGCTTCGGTGGTTAAACCATCCACCCTAGTTAAATAGGGAGGATGATCCATCCAGTATCTTCAGCTGCGCTTCATCTATGGTTTGATATGAGTCTGGAGATGCAGATTCATAAGGTTTTCCTGTGGTGACCGTTACATCCTCCAGGTTTTGGCCTATCTTTGTGTGTTTTTTTATTGATGTATTGCAGCTGCCATAGCAGCCATTGGATTATTGTATTCAGGTCTTCATTCATAAGAAAATACCCCATGATTCTCTTCTGTTCCATGTGTATCTATTTTTGCTAGTAATGTGTTTGACGAAATGTCTCCAGTGAAATGAATGCTAAGTGTTTGTGGAAAAAAATTAATTTAATGGCCTAGAAATCCATGGTATCCCTGTCTAGCACTATTGGGGATATTACAGTGGTATCAGATCATGATCTTCGACAACTGTGAGGGTTTGCTTCAGATTTTGGTTTAGTTTGTGGTGAAGAGGAGATCCATTCAGTCCAATTCCAATTTCAGGGTTCGAGAATTTTTCTTTAGGAGGGTTTTTGAGATTATTTCAGAAAAGTGGTTCTTCCCACTTGGCACGAATTGGTAGAGGCAATCTCTGCAAGGCGAAAACCCTCTTCTCTATGATTCGACTTTCCCATTAGAGCTTCAGTTCCATCTTCAACATTCTAGTGGAGAGGTTGTGGCATTGTTCCAGGAACCCTATCCTTGATCCAGAGATCGAGTTTAGTGGATAATCATTTTATTGAGGGTTGAATCTTTGTTATCTCTGGCAGAGATCTCACGAGAGCGACTTGGACACCCATTCGGGCAAATATTCCAGCTATTCTGGGCGCTATTTCAGTGTTATAAGGGTCAAGTCTTTTGCTGTAGGAGCGAAGCGAACCCATTGGAAAGTTTGTGGGATTTTTTTTTCTTTATCCAAGCTGAGCGCTTCTCTATTTCCTTAGCGATTTGTATGGCTTGTGGTTGAATTGTTGAAGTGAAGAATCAATCTTTCCACTGCTGGTTCATAAAGTCTCCTAGTGTGGCGCCATTCTCCTGAACTGGGCATATCTCTTGGCACAAAAACTGAGATAAATTGTTGCTGCTTGAAGGCCGAGTTAGTTGTTTGGAGTTGAATTCAAGCTGTGGGATGGAGAGAACTACTGCATGCCGAGTAAATTGCTGTAGGACGAATCTCTGAGGTGCTGGGCGCACCATTTCAGCAAGGGACCGAATTTAACCTAGTGTGGGGCGAATCCACTGCCAGAATGAGGTTTATATGTTGCTAGGTCAATCTTTTATTTGGTGGGCGAGTTCCATATATCACAGAGGCTGGAATAATCAGTTGCTGGGAGCATTCCCTCCATTGGGGACGAGTTATAATTTGCTGGGCGTATTCCTTCCATTGTGGGACGAGTTATGAATTGCTGGGCGCATTCCCTCCATTGTGGGACGAGTATCTCCCTTGCAGGGCATATCTCACCTCTGCTGTGTGACTTATCTCAAATCTGGTTGAGTTATTACTCTGTGAAGAAGTGTGTCTCATTTGCTGAGATTTCTCCTTGTGTTGGGTGCTTTGATGTGTGTGGACAGTTACAAAATTGGGGCACTCCATATCTCCTTTCTGTCTCAAGTGATATCTCTGCTGTAAAGAGGTCAGCATACTAATACATCATCTGTAGTGTGTGCAAATCGTGTTCAATAAATTGTGTGAGCCTCTTGCTGATTAGTAATAAGTATCATTGGTGTCAATTTCTGTTGTCAATATATATTTGGATACATTATTTGTGAAACAATTGCCATTCAAGACTGGATAATCATATGAACAGCAGCAAACTAAATTTATATCACAGTATAGGAGACTTTCTATGATCTGGGCATGGTGACAAACGTGGATTACATATTTTCCCTCAGTAATATTCTATATCAGTAGTGTAAATCAGAAGTGCACAGTGGGCATTCCAAGAGTTATCCAAACTGAATAAGGGTATAAAATTGAACCAGAGGAACAATAAACTTCATAACAGATTGAGAAATCCCAAGTGGGATATTACAGTGGTCACTAGCTGCCCATTTTACATGTTGTAGAGGCGCCATCTCCATTCTGGACAATTTCCTCTTCACTGTGGGTCATCTTTCCTCTTAAGGTGCAAAGGAGACTGTATCTCATATTGGGAGGCCAGTTAACTGCAATCTGGTCGATTTCTCTGTGGGACAGATATCTATTCGGGGCTGCCTACAGTGTTGTACTGGGGGCGATTAGACTGTCATTCCGAGCCCACATCTTCACTATATTTACCAGCAACTAAAGAATTATCAGCTGGAGCATATCTTGGCAAATTCTGCCTGTCTAATCTCCTGAGAATATTGCTACTGCTGTTTTATTGATTCCAAGCATTAAAACTCAGATATTTCAAAGAGGACGCCTACAGGAAAAAATAAACCAGAGTAGCAGCAAATTATTTCTGTGAGGCGACTGTATTTGCAGCAACAGAAGTGTCATTGGAGGGTGAGTTTGTGGCATTGTTACCCTTCCAACAAATAAGAGATTTCCATCTGGAATGTACCAGCAAACTTCCAAAGTGTTTGACAAAAGTCATCACTCAGAAGAAACACAAAATTGCTACAGCATTAAGGGAAAATCAGTGAGGAGTTATTTCAGATTGTGTACAGGGCATTTTCATATTGCTTCCGTTAAGTGACCAGCACTGTAGTGGCTTAAGAAGTTGGGGGCTATAAGAAGGATGTAACCCGTAAAAATTGACATCATCATAGAAGTTGGCATAGCCAAAGAAAAACTTATGTGGAGGATCGTGAACAAACACTCTAAGTGTTGGATGAAACATCTCAAAGGATTTCCAATCAAATATAGTTGGGAATTTCCACTGGTTTGTGAATACTGATAGAGGACAAATCTCCAGAAAGATGAAAACCCCTGAAGAACTTAGGGAAGAACTTTTGCAGCTCATGCAAGAATATCAGAAAAATTTAACAACCTTGATAGAACATCCAGAGTGGTTCAGGGAGGTGGTAAAAGGATCCAAAACCGTTGATGAAGCAGAAACATCACATCGGGACAGGAACTTGGGAAAGCCTTAGGTTGACTATTTGGAGCATATAGTTTTCCATGATAGGGATGTGTACATGGAAGATGACTGAGCGGCAGACATTGATGAGATATTTGACGCTAGTGTGCTGATGGAGATTGTCGCTAGTACCGAGGAGGATGGGGCAACATTTGGTCCCATCGATGATGACTACGAGGGGGATGACACAACAGCATCCAGTGCAACATTGGCAGTGGCTGGTGGAGCATAGGACACTAGCACCAGTGATGGTCAGGATAGCACATGTGTTGGGATTGCTAGTGAGGATGGAGTCGAGTGAGCACCTATGTACGAGGAGGAGCCATTTCCAGTCCCTACTTATGATTTCTACTATGAGGATGAGGGGAGCACTCTTACAGATGAAAGCTCAGGCCAGTTGGATGTAGAAGGGCAGAGGCCTTTAGCACTGCACGATTTGGAGGATCGCTTGTTGGTGACCGAGGATCAGGTTACACGGGTGTTGACTAGGACCGATGGAGCCCATAGGCTCATTGAGGAGATTGTGTAGTGGGTCCAGATGGAGGAGAAACACAGTGGGATGGAAGGTGGAGTCACTAGTTCCTAGTTGCGCATCATCATGGAGGCACTAGAACAACTGAAGTCAGATTACTTACAACTGTTCATGGACAAGGACTTTGCTCTCAAGTTTGCTGAGGACAAGGACCGAGAGGTTGAGGAGATACATTATCATTTGAGCATGGCACGCTCTTCATCCCTTATAGTAGGGATTCCATCATCTTTGGCAGCAGTGACATCGGAGGGCGTGTGTACCACACATATTGAGAGGGAGGAGCATTCCGAGTTGCAAGTACTCGAGGAGAGTTTGGATTGCGCTTCGAGTTGGCATTGTTGGGATCAAGGGCCCTTTCTTTTGGAGAGCTCATTAGAGGTTCCGAGCTTAGCTGCAGAGGAGATAGTTGAGCATATTCCTTGTGGATCAGGCCGCGAGGAGATATACCCATACTTGGATTGGGTGGATAAATACGTGACATATATGGACACACTCTGGGATACAAGTTCATTCATCATTAGTAGAGTGTTGGGTCTAGTAACACATACAGGATACAGGCTGATGCAGGAGGACACGATGGTGTGCAATAGTATACAGGAGTCCTCGTTGAGACATGGTGGTGTACGATGGAGCTTCGGGGTGTTTCCTCCAGGGAGACCTCTTGATAGAGTCTTTGAATTTATCATTGGGATCAAGGATAGTCGTGGATTGATGGACGTTGAGATGCCTTGGTTGTGTAGGGTCCATGATAGGGAGTTCCAGGAGTGGAGAGTGCAGTTAGATTCTGATGAGAAGATGATTATGATCAGAGTAGTGCAACGTCAGCAGGGTGGCATCTCTTTGAGATTGGTATTGGACCCTGGGATCGCAGTTGTTGACAACTTGACAGCCCACACCGATGGGATTGTTGGTTTATGTAGGTTTGGTTGTTGGGAGGAGTGTTCTTCCGAGGAGTTGATCGAGTTCATACAACTTTTGTTCGCTTGGTTGATCAAGAACAGTCAGGCAGGATCTTGTGATAGCACCTCGTAGGTTCGTGCTACGAGTGGAGGATACACATTTTCTAGGAAGGTTTGGGACCCAGGTATAGGCTTAGTCAACGGAGCATCAAATTGAGTTGGTATTGCTTGAGGACAAGCAATCTTGGGGTGGGAGGATTTGTAATGTCCCATTTTTGGCGAGCTTAGAAAAATTAGATATTTAATTAATTATTTTGTTATGTTGTCTAAAGTCAAATTGGACAACTAATATTTAATTAATTATTATTTAATTTTTAAGTGACTTAATCAAAATATCATTATAAAGTCATTTTATTAGATAAAGTGATCTTCTTGAAGCTTCGAGGAGGGTGAGTTGGATCTCTCTAGAAGGATCCACGGGGCCTTTAAAAGGAGAGGAGAGCAAGTCATTTGGGCATATAAGATTTGGCGATTATTTCTTTTGGAGTGCTCGGCGAGCTGATGTTTTCGTTAGGGTTTTGGCAAAACCTCTCATGGGAGTTTGGCTTCAGTGGTGAAACCATCCACCCTAGTTAAACAGGGAGGAGAATCCATCCAGGATCTTCAACTGTGCTTCATCTATGGTTTGATATTAGTCTGGACTCTGGAGATGCAGATTCCTAAGGTTTTCGTGTGGTGATCGTGACATCCTCCAGGTTTTGGCCTATCTTTGTGTGTTTTTATATTGATGTATTGCAGCTGCCATAGCGGCCATTGGATTATTGTATTCAGATCTTCATTCATAATAAAATACCCCACGATTCTCTTTTGTTCCATGTGTATCTATTTTTGCTAGTAATGTGTTTGACGAAATGTCCCTAGTGAAATGAATGCTAAATGTTTGTGGAAAAAAATTAATTTAATGGCCTAGAAATCCATGGTATCCCTGTCTAGCACTATTGGGGATATTACAATTCCTCCCACTCCTACAACTCCTTTCCGTCTTCTAGGTTTTTGAGAGTCAACTTCTCTTCTCAAAAAAAAATGCACGAGGAGTTTCTGTTGTAAACCTTGGGAGATTTCCTCTTCAATACAGGTAAGCTGGCTCTGGGAATCTTTGTACTTCTTAGCCCAGTTTGTGGTTAATCCCTTCACCCTTTTCAGATTAATTAAACTGTACCATACCACTCTAGGGTCGGCTTCAAATACAATTCGAGGATCAGCTCCAGATTGTATGAAGGGTACAATTCGAGGGTCAGCTACTGGCCCAAGATTCAGGGCAGCTCTTGGTGGATTATTACAGTTCAGCTCTTGATTATTATGAGTTGGCTCATTGGTCAACTCCATTCTCATCACTGACCAATATTAATTCAATGTGCGAGTCTATTAATTTCAACTGCATGGCATAGGTTGCAGTGTTTCAGAGCTTCTAGATGGAGGGTCGCAGGTCTATGCCGGGTTGTTTGTGGCAAACTCCTTCTTCACTCTGTGGTCACAAGGTTCTACAATTGCAGAAATAGCCCGCAAGAATAATAACAAATACCACAGCAAAGGTCAGCTCTAGGATAGTATCACCCCAGACGTACAGGTCGGCTGGACATACAGGTTGGCCCCATAAATTGTAACACATGCATTTATTCCTTCTGCGTGTGCTACAGCCATGGCCTGAACAATGACCATGTCCCTCCACACTGCAGTCTCTTCTTCTTCCCCATCTACACCATCTTCCCCACCCTTCAACCTATTACCCTCCCCAATTGCAGTTACTACATCCCTCCTTTCCTATTCATCACTGAGGGATCACTGGAATCCAACTAGAAAACACAGGAACTGTAAATTTTTCAAGCCTAGGTGACTACTATCCTAATGTTCTCATGCTAAATAACTCAAAACAGAATTTATTAACAGAAGAAAATTAAATTTCTAAACGTTGCATCAATCACACAATAGCTGAAAAATGAACAGCGGAAGAAATAAAACACATACACAGGGATTTCTCTTTCGAATTAGCTTTTCATTCCTTTGATCAAAGCTTACAAGGTGACCTCTGCAGCCTGCTTTGAAGCAGCAGCTGTACGGTCAATTAAATCACCTCAAACAGCAGTGTACTGCCAGATCTGAGGGTGTATGGCCCATGCATGAAGAAAGGACTGCTGCAACAGTAGTAAGGCCTGTATGGCCTGCTGTACTTGCTGGTCACTTCAGCAATCTGCTCCTCTTTTTCTCCTTGAATGCACTCTGCCCTCTTCCAGCTCTCTTGCTGTCTTCTCATGTGTGTTGTTTGACCTTTCCTATCTTGTGCTATTTATGCTTTGAGAGAAGATAACTAATCTCTTCAATCCTAGCACAACTAATCTTCTCAATCCTCTCTGCCACTCATCTCAATCATGAGATGTACGGATAAGATTAAATCCTAATCCAAGTCACTAATATTCTAAAACTTCTAAAACATTTCATTTAGATTCCTAAGACTAGTTGACTTCAAAACATAAGACTTTCACTTTTTCTTTTATTTTTCAAGTTAAATTACAAGATAGAATTCTATCCCACTTTTCTTAAGAGGTCACTAAAGAAACGTCTCGAGCCACTTCCTGCACATCCACACTGAACCTATGCAAGAAGTTTCTGTTCGAGTTACATTTCTCAACATGAACCACCCACAATAGCTCAAATTGTTGGTGTCCTGAGGGTCTAATAAACAAGAACAATGATGGGAAACCTGGAAGTTGCATTACAATTCAGAACCAGAATTTGGACTGTAGTGATTTATGAAGAGATTGGAGCACAACTGAAACTCATGAACTATAAACTATGAGAAGAAGTTCACGCCCTTTCCAATAGGGTTTTGAAGGTAGATTCAGAAAACCTTGTCCTCAAATAGATAGTCCATGACACCAAAACTCAGGAAAACCTCCAACCCCCAGGTGACTCTCTTCATGCTAAAATTCTAGATCTCAAAAACAAATAGGAAGAAATTAGATCTTAGTAGGTACTATTCAAATAGGAAACTACAACCGAACTTTATTCCTAGGTCCAGGAAATTCATTGGAGAGACAAGGCCCGACCCCAAGCAGAGGTAGAGGAAGTTGTACAAGCTAAGTTAATTGAGGAATGCTCTAGGCTTTGCGGGAACTTAATCGAAAGGTTCAAGGACTTCCCCCCTCACTTTCGTCATCCATAGACCCTATGCAGGTAGGGACCTCTTTTCTCCAAGACACCTTGAATCTCTCAAACCTCAACCCCGAGAATGCTTGGTTTAGTTCAGATTCCACTACCCTCTTCCTTAGATTCCAGACACTAGGCGATAGACTACGAGCTCTCCGAGTTGAGTGGAGACTCTTCTCACCTCCCCATAAGATATTCTTGGACACATACCATATGCACGCCCAAGTTACAAAACTTAAAAAATCTTGAGATTAGGTATCATAGGCACGGAAAGTAGAGAAATGGGCAGTCATCTAGAATCTCAAAGCAGTTATTCAGGTCTCCCCTCCCCTAGGGTGCACCTACCCCAATTCCACCAAATGACGCCCTTGATAGGGTGTAAGTTGGGTTGTGGGAATTTCTGTCGGTTGATAGAACTGTAATGGGGCCTCTTTGTCCTATCCAGGGTCACTTCTCTTCCTAGTTTCTCCTTTGCCAAATCAAGAAAGGATTTCCTGCCAAGAGTTGCTTGGATTCCTGGTTGATCTTGCCCCAAACCCCCTTCCAAGCTAATTTCATTTCCCTCCTCTCTTTTCTTCTTTGAAGACCTCAAATCCTTATTTGAAGCACTTGATGTGCTTTGTCTATCAATACTCATCATATCAATGCTCTGCTTTCCATGATTGAGTTTGTTTCTAAATGATGGCTTGTCCTACCCCTAAGGCTTTGATGCCTTCTTGGGAATCTCCTTGTCCTTAATCTATCCATTCCTTGAACCAAAATGTGGGGCGGAAGTAAGAAGGGATTTATGAATAGAACCTCCTCCTTCCCAACCAACTCAACAACTTTTCTCTTCCAAATCAATCAAAGAGGGGACATGCTTCTTAGATTCCTTAGTCCCACACTACTACTTCACATTTTTCTATTTCTTATCACAAAGATAGGCATTTTTTTCCTTTGAGTCAATGGACTCTTTACCAAGTGATGACCAAATGTCATTTCCTCCTCCAATGAAGTATTAAACTTGGTATGATTGCTCCTTGAGGGACTTGGAGTTTTAGCCCTATCTATATTCCAAAGTATTTTGGCTGCAATATTAGACACTGACTCCTCAACAACATTAGAGGGCTTACCTTTGTCTTCTTTCGTGGGTTGTTCCTCTTCTTTAGTTGGACAAGGAGAGAGTGGTTTGATCTTGTTTTCAACCTCTTGATTAATCCCTGTTCTCCAATGATCTCTTCATCTAGGATATTTTTCTTAGGGCATGCCCTTCAAAGGTGCCCATAAAGGTGGAAAACATTGCATCTAAAGGGGATCTTAACATAGCCCAACTCCTACTTGTAGGACCTGTTATCGCACAGTTTGTAGCTAGGTCAAAAGGCTAGAGGATAGAGGCCAAACTGGCGTAACAGGAACCTACCCCACCCAATGTCACCACAATGGGGAGGTTCTTTCTATTCAGGGAGGTTAGCCCAGGGGAGACGTCCCCGGTAACCTGGGGTTTTGAAGAGGCCAACATATAAAGGTCAAAGCAAAAGTTCCTCCTCACAGGTTACCACCAAGGTCAGATAATCCGGCTAATCAGCCAATGATGAAGTGTAGCCCCAAATGAGAACACCTGCCCGGAACAAGACAATAGCAAAAGAATATATGCAGGTTATAATTAAGTGGGTTAGTACTTCATATAACTATCCAACATCAATATGTAAGTAATTAGAACAATAGATATCAATGAGATCAACGTTTATCAATATAGCAATGGAAATATCAATTCATCAATAAATATTGAGATGATGAAGCCAATAATGTATTTAATCAATCCTTTACTCAATAAATGCTTTTAACCATCATCCAAGTGCTTATCAAAGACATATGCTGTGTCAAGATGGAATATCCAAGTATGACGTTAGCCTAGTTAGGGTTAGCTAGTTAGTTAGGGTTTCAAATTTAAAAGTTTTAAGAAGTTTTTTGAGCACCATCACTTCAACGTTGTGGATCTAAGATCAATGCCTAGGGGTAGATGGAGTCAATTAAGGAGAGGACGCAAGGTTGAAGGGATAAAAGGCTAAGGACAAGAGGGAAGGGTTCTAAGGTGCTGCAATGGCAGGGCCCTATAATCAAAACCCTAGGGGAAAGAGGCTCACTCCGGTGTTGCTTAAGCAAGGACTCGTGCTCTTTCCTCCTTCCTTAGGTCAAACTTGGCAAAACGACTAGCATAAAGGATAAGTCAAGACAAGAGAGTAAGGTGAGGGAGAGTGTTGCAATGGCAAGGCCCTATCACCAAAGTTCAAACCCTAGAAGCAGGACGACCCTAGGTGTAGATAACCTAGGCTTGGGATGTCTCCTCCTTCTTAACCTTTTAAATGCACAAGTAGCACAGGGGAAGAAGTGAAAAGAGTGTAGCAAAGGCTAGGCTCTTCCTTCCTTCTTCAATGGCTGAATATTTCTCTTTTAGGGGACATGAAACAAGGACCTACTTGTGTGCTTGTCACCTAGGGTTTTAAATCAACAAATTTATAAT
>ML785724.1:31294-41959 GCA_009831015.1 Picea engelmannii
CCTACAACCATTCAATTAAGAAGTTTTGCAGAAAATACACTTACATATCATGAAGAAATAGCAATGCAAACCCTAGTTGTAAACCTTCCTTCAAGAGAAATGCCAAATATGCCAAGAAAATCCTTCCTTCAACAAGTGTGCCTTACTTAAAAGATGAAATACCCCAACTAGGGCGCAAAAATCAGATCTCACAAGAGAGTGAGTTGTGTGTTATGTCAAAATGAGGGAAAAACCCGTCAATATATACTGTATCACGACCTCTAATTAAAATTAGGTCATTAAAAATAGCCGACAAGGCTACAGACAAAAATTATACTGTTTTTACATTAAATTGTCAAATCAAAGCCCTAACTGAGCATAAGCAAGACGTCAAGCCCCACTGAGGGATATGTTAGCCCCTTTTCAGGGCAAATGCAGCACAAAATGACAAAACGTTGGCCCTCTTTGGGCCTCCAAACCCTGCCACACATGCCAGCTGCCCTGTCAAACTGTCACACGCTCAAGGTGATGTCAATGGCTCCAAGGTGACGTCCTGGGCCATCAAGGGGAAACGTTCCTCTGGAAGTGGGTCAACCCCCCTGGGTTGGGCTTAGCCAAATTGTCCCTGATGGACGTCCTTCTTCTTCTCATGTGCAAAAGCTTGGTCAAACACTGTCCTGTCTCTACGCCTGATAGGGTCTCAGCAACCATCTAATGGGCTCTTCAGCCCCATGGAGGTCCGAACTAATCATCTCCCCATGTGTACCGGTCCACGTGGTACCCGTCCGTCGGGCATGGTCCTACACATCAAAAACTTCGCCCTCCATGGGCTCATTAGTCACAGGGATCATAGCAATGTTAATCACGTCTCATCATTAATGTTATCAAACATATGCATAAAAACCTTGATATATCATTCAATAGCTCAAAGATATTACAAAGACCTACAATACAAAGCCGAAGAGAAAGACAAAACACCCTATTGGGCTAGTATCCATAAGGAAAGGTAAGTTTCCAAGGGGTATCATCCAAGCCATGTAAAATGAGGTGATGTGGTCAAGGGATGTCCAGACATACAGGTAGAGTGAGAGACAAGGATGCATGGTATTACCTGTGGGTGCTTTTGTAGAAGGCGAGCTGTACCCATCATGGATGCAATTTTTTCCAAGCCCTTTATTGCCTTTATTCTTTTCTTTTCTTTATTTGCTCTTTCTTTTTTATTTCAAGGACTAACTAGAGGACATTGCCTTGGCGTGGTGACCAGAGATGACAGTGTTACCCACAAGCACTTTCACATAGATGATAAGGTTGGCTCGTGATGAGACCCCCTTTCCCTTGGCCATGCAACCAAAGGTCACTGCCCTGGCGTGGTAACCAGATAGTGGCAATGTCATGCTGTTAGGTACCCATGAACATAATAGGCTGGCTCGTGATGAGACCCCTTATCCTCTTGGCTAGGTCTTGTTTTTGTTATTTTTCTTCGGGTCCCTCTTATTTCTTGCTGAGAGGCTTTTTATTGCCTTCTCGGGGATCCCTGGGTGAGGCATCTCTAGGTTTCATTCTTTATGGCTTTTATCTTTTACCAACTGCTTTTACCTTCTGGGCCTTTAGCCCCTTCTTCCCACGAGATAAGGTGCAACCCCACAAACAGATCATCCTAATGCTTGGACTAGGGGAATGGGACAGGTGAGCGGGAGATAAGATGAAAAGTGATGATATGATGGGAGCGGACGATGGCTCTTCAGAAATCCCCCTGGTGGCAAACCAAAACCTATGGGTATAGGCTTGCTAGGACACCCTGTCAATCCCCCCAACCATGGTCAAGTGGGTTAATGTAAGATCCAAGCAGTTGTCAGAAATAAAAGGAGTAAGATGCATATATCTAAAGGTTATAACGATCAAAAGTGACACATACCATGATACTTGGACCAATTACCTCATGGAGCAAGAGTCTTCTCTGATACAAGACCAGGCCGATGGTGATGGATGTTGCTGCTGACAAGACAAGTCTGATGGAAGAAAAGAAGCATGGGCCCTCCAGGGCCATGCTCAGGTCAATCCTGCTCTCGGTACTCCATGTCTAGGACCTGTGGGCCTTGAGACATGATCTCCTAGTTATCCCTAGAAATTGGGGATAACAGGACCAACCTCCTATCTCAATATTGATTCTTTTTAGTAGGCCATCCCCTAAGTTCACGTCCACACAAATCTTGGCCACCGTAGTGCTCTCCAAATTTCTTGTCCTTTTATCAATGCCTAGAAATTTTCCCAATTTGTTCTCTATCAATGTTAGGGCTCTTTCAAACCATAGCTTCAGGGGCAAAGAAGGCAACTTAGTACTTAGAGGATGAATGCTAACTATCTCCTTCATAAGGTCAAAGAGGGGAGGCCATTCCTTGAGGGATAAGATGGAGCTATCCTAGTAGCACTTACCTTGTTGTATAGTCTCTCTCTGTCCTTCCTTGACTTGAAGATAAATGTTATCCAACCCCTAGCCAAAATGTGAAAAAGTGGTCCATAACCCATTTGTTGTTTCCAAACTCTGCGAATGCACCGTCCCATAGTTTTATTAGAAATCAACCTCCCATGAAATTTCCTCACTAATGTCATCTCCTATTAGACAAGAACTTGGTCCATTACCATATCAACACCCATAACCAACCTCATCTTCCCCTTCTTAAGCTATACACACTTCACCTTTTTCTGCCACCATCGCTTCAGATTCTCATTATGCTTGCTTACTCCATCTCTCCTCTATGCACCTTGATGCTGTTGACTTCCTCCAAAATGATCCTCAAGAGATAAAGGTCTCTGTTCTGCTTTCTGCACAGGTGACGAAACTGGTTCTACCCTTAGCTCTAGTTCCATGTTGGATAATGCTACCTCTCTAATGCCCACCTCCTACAATGAGATTTGGAGATGATCATTGCTGCATAAGGTTGGGTAGCACTCTCCTCCATGATTCTTTTGAGTACAACTTCTGATTGTCTGCACTTCGAATCATTGCTTCTGACAGCACTGGGAGAGACCTCTATCCTTCCTTTGGATCCCACCACGACCTCCTTCCACGAGGGGTTTGGAGTGGGCTGATGCGACTTAGACCTAGTAGGGGTGCCACTAGGACTACCATTGCCCCCCTCTACTTCTAAAAAGGAAATATTAGAGTGGGATGGACTTACCTTGTTGATGATATCTTCCTTCTTGGTGTGCCCCTTGTAATTTTGACTATCTGCAGACACCCTTCTCCATTGGTTCTCTCCTCCATGGCTCTGATATATATATATATATATATATATATATATATATTACTAGTCTTTATTTGCAATTGTGATTTTTAAGAAATTGATTTTCCTTCATATTTGTTTTTAAATATTGAAAGTCTCATTGGTTTTTGTATACCCTTACTGAATATATACATTTCGAAGTCCACTGCCGGTTATATATTCTTTACTAGTCTTTATTTGCAATTATGATTTTCAAGAAATTGATTTCCCTTCATATTTGTTTTTAAATGTGTAAACTCACATTGGTTTTTATATACCCTTCCTGAGGTTAGGTTCTTTTTTGGATTATGGGTGGAAATGTATTGACTTTGAATCTGAATAGGCTTTGGAGCTTGGGAGAGGGGCAAATCCATCAAGTTATATGGTGGAGGAAATCTGGCAGGAACTCGCAAAAGCAAAATATTTAGAGTGGGAGTCTACTTCACGCCTTCGTTTGCAAAAACAACAAGAGTTGAGGTATCTTTGAATCACCTTTGAAGTTGATTTTCTACTACGTGCTTTCATGATTGCCTATCTTTTGAGAGAGATAAATTATTTTAAAATTCAGAAATGGCCAAAATAGGTTAATAGGACACTAAAGTACAACAATAATAGAATTGTCTCCAATATTCAGAACTCACAACCTGCACATAAGTATGGTGGCTTCTGATTCATAGTTTATAGATAATTGACCTGTGATAAAAATGGAGTTTCATATTACAGAGCAATTTGTGAAAGGGCTCTGCAGCAAGAATTGGAGAGTACTCGTATGCAAGACAGTGAAACTGGTATCCAGCCTACGACTTCTCCATACCATAATGGGGGTACAGCAAGCACACACAATGATGGTACAGAATCAAATGATGTGGAAGGAGAATCTAAAAGCTGTGAAAACTCTCTGAAAGTGGAGTCAGAAATTACTTACAAGGAACGAATTAAAATGCTCTCTGATGTGTTTAACAAATCAGCAGAGGCGGATATTCCTAATGAGGTAAGAATGTGAAGCTAAATTCTAAATAGGCGGGAAAACAAACACGAGCCTCTAGATTAAGCACTGTTAGATACTGGCTAGTAACTTTACATCTTTACGACTTATTGATGTAGGTACCTGAATATCTGTGTTGCAAAATTACATTGGACATCTTTCGGGATCCAGTAATCACTCCTAGTGGAGTTACATATGAGAGGGCAGTTATTTTGGAACATATACGGAAGGTGATTGAGATTGTTTCTTGTAATTTTTTATATAGTAGTGTTTTTCTTCAAGTATTATTGGTTCCAATTATATTTTGAAAGTTAAAAGTCAATGTTAGCTGCTTCTTTCACCGTGTCTTTATCGTTTTGGAATAATTCTCCTTGCAGGTTGGCAACTTTGACCCAATTACACGGGAGCCACTTAAACCTGAGCAGTTGGTACCAAATTTGGCTATTAAGGAAGCTGTTCAAGACTTCTTAGGCAAGCATGGCTGGGCTTACAAAATGACATGAAACTAAAACATCTGAAGACTTCCTTTGTATAATAATGTTGACTTCTCTGTGAGCATGAATCAGAAAGTTCTGGAGTTGGCGTCATAAAATATGTATCTTAGATGTTCTTCAACCAATCGAGTGGTATCATGGTCTTTGGATTATATTGGTTTATTGCCATGGGTTCACCACCCGAGGTATTGATTTTCGTGACAAAAGATGTACATAATATCCATGAGTGCCTGAACACAATGTTGCAGTTCGTCATAAAATAACGAATGAATTCTTTGATCCATATGTACAGCAGTTCGATAAGCAAGTAATCAACTAGTATATCTTGTCAATTTTTTGGTCGAGCTCTGAGTGTAGCACCGAGCAGTCATTAGCACATTATTTGGTTTTATAACAATGGTCTATAAGGCTGTTTAGACAGGTTATTTATCAATTTATGGGGTTGGCATGCTTCTGGGTTGGAATATCCAATGTCCGTGTTATTTTCTTGGCTTTGGAGTATTTATCTACATGGTAATGAAATGGCACTCGTTTCTTCTTCAATTATTACTCTATTCCTACATCATGGGGGCTTGGAAGCTAGAATTGCCATCCACTTTCAACGATGAAATATGTACTTTTGGAAAGAATGATAGACGTAGCTACATTTGTTAAACAAGACAATATTCGTGGCACCATGGGAATGACATGCATGAATGCAATCCTTGCTCATCATAATTTTCTAGGTGAAAAGGACTAGTGTTTCTATACATATAATATAGAAATTGATATATATGGGTTAAGCTTTTGGTATCAACTTGAAAGAAACCACGTTAAGATGCTGATCATTTATCAACTGAATTAAATAAAATGACACGCTTATACAATGGCCATTTTCAAAGATTAATTAATCTATTTATAGTTTCTAATTATTTGTTTATTCTAATTTTCAAACTTGTGTTTTCTAACATAAATAAATTGGTATTTTAGTTTTCTACTAATGTTCATATCTACGAATAGAATGATATAATGAATCCAAACATGTACTCAAACTAAAGAGGTGCTTGCTTTGAGGAAAATCGAAACAACTAAACTCTTAGTCACCTACTTGAATTGTGCATATCTTTGTATTTAAATGTGGCATTCAAATATAAACTAGAATATGACTTAGAATGCGACGTTGTGATCTAAAATCTTGGTTTTTGTGCAGACACTTTGTGTGAATCATAATATAACACTTAATATGTGTTACTGTACACTTGTGTGCTTGTTTGTTCATCGTTGCCTTGATTTTTGCGCCTTGTAAGTTCATAGAGCTTGTATCATTCACGCCAATACCAGCAGTTGATGTGCCAAGTAAATGTGTAGTGTTAAGTATTGTTGAGATCGTTGTCTTTCAATGACTTTTTTTTAAAGTAGATTATCTTTTTTACTTAGTCGCTTAATATAATATTTATCTGCTATGCTCAAGTTGATTCCATTTTTCATTTTGGAATTAGATTACTGCACACCATTTTGAAATTAGAGTACTGCACCCCAGAGAAGCTTTAACAATTTCTCGTTTAGGAATTAGAGTAGATTTTAAAATGATATTTTAACAAAGTTGTTCAGAAAATGGAGAGCTTTTAAAATAACTGAGAGATTTTGAAATGATATTTTGACAAAGTTCAGAAAACGGAGAGCTTTTAAAATAAAGTTTTTGATGAAGTTGTTTATAATGTATTTTTAAGTCATTTTTGTTTTTTTACATCATGTGTGACTTTTTGTTTATTATCCATCTCATTATATTTAAGTTAGATCTCTACATTGGTTATCAGAAGGTTATGGGTGATTTTTCATTTATCCATTTCATTACGTATAAGTCGAATCGTCTCATTATACATAAGTTAGATCTCAACATTGCTCTTTTTTTTTCTCATAACTTTATGGGTGATTTTTCATTTATCCATCTCATTATGCATAAATCGCATCAGTCAAATCTCCACATTACATGAGTTTACACTTCTTTTCCTCCACCTTAACACATTAGTTTGTATTAAAGTTGTGATATTGTCACATTGAAAGTACTAACATTTCTTATCATACTTTACGTTAGCACATAACAATTTGGTACTAGAAAAAGTCATTGTATTTAGCCTTAAGATAATCTATTTCTCAAGTTTATTCTCAACTTAATCAAGTTACCCAATTCTTAAAACCCCACATCAACTTAGAATATAGTTTTTCATTATAAAATTATGTGCTTGCATCCGTAATGTGGACTTTATTATCTTACTTTATGCCAAAGTACTTAAAATATTTCAACGAGCTCTATAACAACAATTTTTGAAATCTTATAGTTGATTCTAGTGATTATAAGTTGAACTTGCAAATGTTAAGAAATTTGATGTTTAAAATGGTTCTTTTAAAGAAAATATAAAATAATAAAATTATATATCACATCATACTATGTTAAAGAGGTTATTTAGTGAAGGTAAATCTATATTTCTATTAATAGTATTTTTCATGTAAGTTAGGTTGATGTAGAATTATGAGATGAGAGTTAAAATTAATAATGAGATATTTGGATTCTTGCATGTGCTTAATAAATGATATAATATAGTGCTAAAACATTTAAATTTATACAACGATTTATTTAATATAATTATAATTTATTACCACATTAGTCTAAATTCTTCACAAAATGGTCTTTTTCCACTGCTTAGAATAACGGGAGGAATCCAATACTAATGATTTTGGATTGATAGTCACAAATATCAAAGGTTAACATTGCAAACTCTTGTTGCATTAGGGGTAATCGCAGGTGGTGAATCCATTTTTGCATTATATACAACGTTTTCACCAATCCAAAAATTTCAATGAAGATTGCCTAGCCAAATTTAGGAGATACCAAACCAGAAAAAGTAAAAAATTGTAAAATGGTTAGCCTTCATTTATTCCCTCTATAACTAATATTTTGTATATTTAATATTATATTTAAAACTTTCATAACTTAAAAACTTACTAGATATTAAACAATGTAATAATGGTTTAAAAAAACATTATTGTTCAGATATATAATTTGTATAGGCACACAATATATTAGAGGAAATTTGAGAGAATTCTTTCTAATGAAAATGTATTTTATTCACTAAAATATGTTATAGGGTAAACCTTAGAAATAATTTTTTTCCATTTATTTTATGTTATATTTATTTAGGTTCACTAAAAGTATGAAGTGTGGATACTTGTTGGATGTATAATTAAATTATGCATTCAATGAGTACCCACACTTGATGTTTTTAGTGATTTTTTTTTTTAATGAAATACTTTATGTTTTTAGTGAATCTTTTTTTTTTAATGAAATACTTTATGTTTTTAGTGAATCTTTTTTTCATGAAATACATATTTCGTCTTCCCCTTATTTTGTGGATGATACCCAATGTAAATTGGATTCTATAAGAGCTTGGGGCTTTGTCAACATAGGGTTCATGGATTACAACAATATACTCACGAACAACTCAACATTTTACTTGTGGGAATTGAACCTAGGTGGGGAGTATAACACTCCTCACAAGCTGAGGCTAGATCCAATTTTAACATATTTTTAGTGACTCTGCAAAGCGATAAAATGAAACTATGTGAAAAAAGAAACATATTTCTATTTTTTTTAATAAATATGAGTTTTATTTTATTAATGAGTAGAGAAAGTGATAATATAAAATACTCCATATTTATTTCCTAAATAACAACCATTTTTTATTACGATGCTCATTTTAGACCTTAAATTCCCTCTAATATGAAAGCTTGTTTGTCGTATGCATCATTGAAACTTTTCATGTTGACTAGGGCATGTTGCATGCTTAACTAGGACAAATTGCATGAACCATTGTAGTATTTCAATTTCATCTTATTAATTATTTCATTGTTGTTCCATGTCTTATCTTTTTTTAATAGGAACTCATAAAATTATATTATCAAAAATGGCTGCAATAGAGTTGACAACGATAAAGATACATACATAAATTCTGAGTGGTTATAAATTGGAAACTATGTTAAATGGATTTCATAATGCATATTCTCACTTTCAATTCTTTTTTATATGTACTCTATCTAGAATTGGAGCATGTTTAAACGAAGTGGCATTTTGATCTTTTATTAATTCATTTTCTTTGTATGTTCCATTTATTGAAGAAGTCTTCATATTCATACTAACATTTTTGACATTCTTTATTTATGATAGTCAATACTTGTCTCCAGATGACTCCTTTTAGAACAATGAAACTATTTTAACTATAGTTATTTTTCATGAATTCTTATTTTTCTCTCTCCTTTTTTAATTGGAACCAATGTTTAAAGAGAGTGAGACTATAAATTCTTGTGAAAAAAAGTTTCAATATTGGATAAAGGGTAGTGAGTTAAGACCTAGTGGTTTAATGGTTAATGTTGAGTAATTTAATGGTCATGTGTTAATAATTATGGGGTTGGTACTTTTCATTTAGGTTGAATAATTAAGGGTTAGTGGTTTTGGGTTGGGGGTTAATGACTTTAGGGGTTAGGAGTACTGGTTAGTAGGTTCATGGGTTAGAGTGTTAGTGGATTGTGGGTTAGTGGTTAACATGTTATGGGTTACAAACAGGGTTTGGGGGTTGATCAAGGGCTAAGGGTTTATTAGGTTAATGTATAAGAGGTAAGCAAGTTAATGTGTTAGTAATTCAATGGTTAGGGGTTGATGAAGTAGTTTATATTGGGTTATTGGATAAGTGGGATATTGGTTGATAGGTTAACGTGTTATGTATTTAGGGTTAGGGTAAGGAGTTAGTGATTTAGTGGATTAATGATTAGAGGTTATTGGTTAGGGGTTAATGAGTTAGTTGTTCGTGGTTAGTGTTGATATTATGGTAGCTGCGGGAGGTATTTACCTCCATGTGTAAACCTGACGAGAATAGAATACTTCGGAAAGAAAGAATAAACCCTAATGAGTTGGCTAATAACCCCGGGAGACATGTTGGCTCAAGAGGATAATTTATATTAGGTTATTAGCCTCCAAGAGAAGAAGTTGGCCAGAAGAATTAATATATATTGAACAGACAGATACCCAGAATGAGAAGTCGACCCAAGCAGTTAGCCAGAATTAGTATAAATATAGGAGGCCAGTTCTCATTCTGGCAGACAGTCTCAGAATTGCAGAGCAACACTTGTGCGCACTGCAGTGCCCAGTTTTGTGCGCAAGTTTGAGGAGAGCTACCATTGCAGCTGCTGCAGCTAGTAGATCACGTTTGGATTGAACAATATCTTGGTTAGGGTTTGGACTATCTGATCAACTCTTGTTGGTGCGCTATTTTTGGGGAAAGGTGCGCTACCCTTTGTTTGGCTATCTAGCCTAGGGTTTTCTTTCGGAGTGATTCTCTGTCAAGGTTAAGGTGCTTGGAGGGTGGCTTCGGCCTATGGTTGGGTGGCAATAGTGATATTGTCAATGGTAAAATGAGCACATCCATTATATTCTAACATGTTATGGGCCCACACCTCCTTCATTCAGTCTAACCGCTGGAAGGAAACATAGCCGCAAGGATATAAAGCTCGTTGAAGAACTACTGCTAGGGTTTCTAGAAGGAGCAATCACCATAGCACTGTCACTAGGGTTACTAGTAGGTGTAGTTGCAAAAACCCTAATCCTCTTGTTGAGGCAACTTAAATAAAGGGATTGACCTAATCTCTGGATATATCAATGTGCCCTAGCCTAGCACATCTCCTGGTACTCTCAGAAAGCCAAGACGTGAAGTTTGAGCTTTTGGTCAAATCTAGGGTTGACCAAGTCAAAGCAGCCATGACTTACTCTATGAAGTCAGAAAACAAGTTAGATGGAGTTTCTAACTTCAGAGCATGGAAGACAAGGATTGATCTCATTCTTGCCAAGAATAAACTGTTGGATATCGTGAAAGGAAAGATCGTGAAACCAGAGTTTGAAGAAGGGAAAGAGAAGGAA
>ML785724.1:42009-69017 GCA_009831015.1 Picea engelmannii
AGAGAAGGAATTGGTAAACATAGTACTCAATGGTCTTCCCAAGACATGGGATGCATTTGCTGCAAGCATGAACACAAGGAAGGAGTATCCTACATTTGAAGAACTTTGGACTTGTTGTGCTCAAGAAGAATCTAGGATCAGTGAAAAAGAGAAACCCCAAAGAAAGTACGATGATCAAGCCTTCACAACAAGATTCAATAATTTCAGGAACAAAAGGAAGTTTGGTTCAAGGAGGAAGCCAAATAAAGAGAAAGACATTTCAAAAGTACAATGCTTCAACTATCGAAAGTATGGTAGGAAAAACACAAAAGCATCAGTTGCCGAAGAAAAAGAACCCACAAAGAAGACTAAGCAGGATGAAAGAGACATCTTCTTCTGAAGGTAACAATACTCTTCTTAGTTCTTGTACATATCTTGTTTGCATAAGTCTCTGTACATATATTTTATATCTATCTCTTAAAAATATGTTCCAAGAAGAACTATATCTATGGAAGAACAAAAAGATAAGGATTTCTATCACTATACAAGAAAGGATGAAATATATCAAACAAATCTTGTGGAAGCTATTACAAGATAAGCCGAAATCAGAATCAATCTTGAAGAAACCTAGAAGAAAGAAGTCAACAATCAAGAGAAAATTGGAGAAAGACTTATGACGCTTTGCAGAAGACAATAAGGATGCAGACGGAAACGCAAACTCTCTTAGATGGAGGGAGCCGATTATATATCACCATGAATAAGAGCATGTATTCATACATAAAGCAAGGATTAGGAGGGAGCTAATCCTATGATCCATTGAAGATGATGAAGTATATATCCATGGTAGCAAACATGAAAAGCAATACGTGTTTAGTTCGACCTTAGAATAAGTCTTCTTCGAAGAGAAGCCTTAAAGTATCCCTGGTTGTCCAATCACATCCGTGATCCTATGATGAAAGGAAAAAGTGGAATCTTTAGGGCATGGAATCTATAAGAAACTCCATGGACCCAAGAGCTAAAGAAAAACGTGAAAAAGAACATGAAGATTCCAAGAAAGAAAGAGAAGCTACAACAACCAGTCATTGTATTGAGAATCACAAGATTGCCAGCCTGATATGAACTCACTAAAAACAATCAAGCAGAGGAATTGAAAGCCGTGATGAAGAACAGTGTATGGAAGACTTATGAATGAAAGCATTGCGATATCTAGAACTAGAGGTTCTCCCAGATGGAGGGAGAAGACTATGATGATTACTTGTTCCAGTAAACCAAACATATCTCTACATGAGTCATTATATCATCTGCAACATCCATGAGTTGGAATTCTACATCAGATAAATGCAAAGACTGTTCTCTAGAGCAATTGAACAAAGAACGTATGAAGAGAAACCTTGAGACTTTGAGGCAGACCAGAAAGAGATCCTTGTATGCAGATGGAAAAATATAACTTGGTGGAGAACCTCCAGTGCACAACAGAAGCATGGTAAAGATTTTTCTATAACAAAGATATTGTATCAAGATGATTACTCAGTAGATCATATCTCATGATCACAAAAGAAGTGCCACATGGATATGTTCCAGTGTTCCAAACAATGACATACTTTATTGATCAGAGCTACATGAAGCCTTCAGAGAAAAACCAATGTTCTAGACCGAAGTACATTTGAAATCAAGCATCACATTATCCGTGATGAAGTCCAGAAAGGAGAAAGTGGTTCTCCAATACATATCTCCACAAATGAGCAGATAAGAAGACATTTTGGTAAAGCTTCTATCCAAGATGAAAGAGTTTACGTACTCAAGTTGGAGCTCGTGGATACAACTTCCTTATTGAAAAAGGAAGAGATGACTCCTAGGTTGGGAGGGAGAACTGATATGTATTGATTTATGGATAGTCATTTTTCAGTTCGAAAAATGGTTTAGGATGAGTAGTTTCCTTTCCAGTTCAGAAAGTGGATTGAGATTTCTAACGGACAAACATTTTCCAGTTTGGAAAATGGTCCAGATTGCTGATGTACCATAGACAGAGACTTCCCATTGTGGTTAACATGGGGTGTGGTCTAGGGCAATCTCTCTTCTTGAGGGTTACTCAAGAAGACTGGCTCGTCTCGTCGGACAACGATTTTTCATTGTGGTTAACATGAGGAATGGCCTGTTTTGGAGGTTGGTACAAGACAATCTTTTCCTCTTGTGGTTAATAGGGGAAATGGTCTGGACAGTCATTCCTTAGGGTGTATTCATTCTCTCCAGGTTGTACTTTGTTTAGTGCCAGAGGAATGGCCCAGGGTGGGAAATTTTCCAGGATCAACAATCAAGGACAAACATTCCTTAGGGCAGATTCATTCTCTCTAGGTTACACTTTGTTTAGTGTCGGAGGAATGGCCCAGGGTGGGGAATGGTCTAGGCTCAGAAATCAGGACAATTATTCTTCCTTGCTTGAGAAGAATAGTCCAGATAGCTCATCATTGATGTCTTACCTTTTGAGGGCAGATGCTCTTTCGAGATCTCACAGATGTGAGTGGAAGAATGGCCCATATGATTAAGTTTATATCATAACATTGTTTCTGTGCAGGTTGATATCAGATGATTGTTATGATTGTATGACAATAGATATATACTACTGTGGTGGATGTGTTCCACTGTTTGATTAAGTACTTGTGTGTTACTTGGTGTGGTAGTGTACCACTAGATTGTAGTTATGTACTACTATGGATAGACACAGTTGTGTTCTATTTTATTCTGATTTCCTTGAAAACTATCAATAGTATTGGAAATGATTATCAACTAGATGGATGATCAAAGAACAGATATTTCCCAGATGGAAAATGGTTTAGAACATTTACTCTTCTAGGACATATGTTCAGATTAGAAGAATGGCTCTTGTATCACTCTATGGTGTGAGTGACTTATCCAACATCATGTCTAATTACTCAGATGGAGTATGGTTTCAAGAGATGATACGACTGATGATACTGATGGTGATGATGGTGCTCATGATCTAGTCATGAGATAGTCTATGTTGATGCTACCGGGTGAATGGTATGTTCTTGCTCAATAACATTACCTGTAATACCTCCCTATCTAGGAGGGAGTGTTGATATTATGGTAGCTGGGGGAGGTATTTACCTCCACGTGTAAACCTGACGAGAATAGAATACTCTGGAAAGAAAGAAGAAACCCTAATGAGTTGGCTAATAACCCTAGAAGACATGTCGGCTCATGAGGATAATTTATATTAGGTTATTAGCCTCCAAGAGAAGAAGTCGGCCAGAAGAATTAATATATATTGAACAGACAGATACTCAAAATGAGAAGCCAGCCCAGGAAGTTAGCCGGAATTAGTACAAATACAGGAGGCCAGTTCTCATTCTGGCAGGAAGTCTCAGAATTGCAAAGAAACACTTGTGTGCACTGTAGTGCCCAGTTTTGTGCGCAGGTTTGAGGAGAGCTGCCATTGCAGCTAGTAGATCACGTTTGGCTTGAAATATCTCTTGGTTAGGGTTAGGACTATCTGATCAGCTCTTGTTGGTGTGCTATCCTTGGGGAAAGATGCACTACCCTTTGTTTGGCTATCTAGCCTAGGGTTTTCTTTCGGAGTGATTCTTTGTCAAGGTTAAGGTGCTCGGAGGGTGGCTTCGGTCTATGGTTGGGTGACAATAGTGATATTGTCAATGGTAACATGAGCACATACATTATATTCTAACAGTTAGTGGGTTGGTCAAGGATTGTGGGGTGTTTTTTGGTGGGTTTGTGGTTAGAGGTTACTAGATTAGTAGTTAAAGGTTATTGGTCAATGTGTTAATAGCTAGTGGTTAGTGGTTCAAGGGTTAGAAGGTTAGGGGTTAATGGATTAGGGGTTAGTTGTTAATTTTTAAGGCTAAAGTTATGGATTAGTGGGTTGGAACCCATGTTAATAGTTTACAACACAAAAAAAGGAAAATATATAAACACAATGAAGAGATTTTAAAAAACCATAAACAACCATTTTCCTTTCATAATACCAAGGAGAAATAGAAGGGAAAGAAATATAGGAAACTTCACAAAGTGGTAAGATACCCAATTGTAATGTACATATGTTAGTGTTGGGAAAATATAGAGGGTGATTTACGTGCTCACTACTAATAACAGAGATACATATATCCCAACTACAAACCTGCTAGAGGTTCCAAAGCTAAGGAGAAGAATCCATCCATGTATACCATCTAGTCATATCTATGTCTACGTTAAAAATGTTGCACGATTGAAAAGGTATACCTTCTACCCAAACTCACTTCCCATCCAATGTTAGAGATAAAGAAGAACCACAATGGGAGGGGCAACCTTGTAAATTAAAAATCAAAATACAAACAATTTGTTCTAGCATTGGGATCAAATTCCAACAACACCTAGGGAAAATTAAAGAAGAAGAATATCCAAATGGTTACACATTTTCTTTGATTGGAAATCTACCCACCCAAAATTATTTCTACTTTATTTTATAAACAAAAATAGAAATGCTTCATGTCTCAATGCTTTGTCCAATTGATAGTGACTAGGACATGATTGTGGGAGAAACGATTGCCACCAACGCATAGAACCAAATGACATGGAAGGTTCCATTTGTCAAAGGTTGGGTAGTAGTGGTGCTCTGTGTTTGATCTATCACTTGTTCTTGAGCATTAACATATGTATTTGGGATGCACAATTTGAGTCTCATACTTTGGAAATAACACTCAAAGTTTGGAAATGTATGGCATGCTGTGCACCATCTTATGAAATAAATATTACTAATTTAGAACTTAATGACATGTAAAAAGTGTTAAGTCTAGAGCATCAATGAATCAAAATAAAACTTGGGTTACATGCCATAATCTAGTTGGACATTAATTTTTATTGTCTGCTCATAATGGTTATCGACACTTGGTTATTGGTTGAGTTCTCTGATTATTCATTTGTGTCACCTCATCAGGATTACAATGGTTTGGGGCATTGGATAAGCAACCATCCTATGAAACAAAATTAGCACTACCCCTTTGGTTATTCCATGCCATTTAAAATCCACCTAAGCTCCACATTGATGCCATGAAAGCATTCTTAATCTATGTATACATTGTTGAAATATCTATGTATCCTGTCAATAATACACATTGGTAGACTTCATTTAACACCACCAAGCATCCTCAACAAGCTTCATCATTTTCCATAAAACTAATCATGCCATCAATCCCTATCCTCAATTAAACTTTCATCCAACAATCCTTGACACATTTCTTTCCTTGTACTTAAAACACCTTTTCATGCTTCAAGCTCATTTGTTTTATCTTCCTCTCCACACCTACGATGCTTCTCTTGTATGTTCTAGAATGCAATAATGGCAAAGGGGTGTCATAGTTATGATCCTAGGAAATGGCTCAAGTTCCCTACAAGGGTGCACCTAATGCATCATGATTCATAGGGATTTAGCTCTTCCATCATGGAAGCTTAGATTTGTTAATTGCATGCCAACCTTGACTTCTTTTAGAAGTCATGAGTTTGGCCAACATTAATCAATGTTATGGCTTGGTTTATCCACAATCATGAAGGTCAAAAATTGAATTTATGTCTTTTAGTCCACCACTTTCTAAGTTTAATACATGAATAGAGCTCAAATTCTACTATAAGTCAACTGATAGTTACAAACAATGATTCCTATGCACCACCTCCTAACTACACATCGAAAGGAAATATGACCAATGCATTGCAATTATATTCATTGTTAAAGTTTCAATGATCTTTGTGTAATTTTAAGTATTTTTATCGTCATTCTCATGCACAGTTTAAGTTTCATGAATACATTTTGCATACTCACCCTCTGCACTTCATTACTTATCATCCAGGATGGGAATCAATATTACTTGTATACTAGGAAAGTTTCTATATTATAAACTATTTAAATAATGTACTGACATTGTTGTGTCTGTTATTCACTTTAATATTAAATTGATGTTTGCTAATTATTGTTCTAACTATGATGTAAGCCCAAATCCTTATTCATTTCCTTTGAGAGTAACATAGAAGGAAAAAAATGAAATTGACTACAAAATGCATAGGTAGAAATCCTTGGACAAAGAGAAGAAAATGAATTTGAAATTGGTAACATAGGGACATCAACACTTACATAGAGGAGAATGAAAAATCCCTATCTTATTTGAGTGTTTTCTTGTTTATTGTTCCTATTTTCAATACAAATCTAAAATCCTTATTTGTTTAGGGTTAATTTAATAGATTAAATTATCAATATAAGTTGTCGAAAAATAATAGATCACAGATTCAAATATAATCGACAAAGCCACCAACCATAAGTTACATTATTACTACTTACCAATTCCTTTTTTTTTAAAGCGAATGTAATTATATATTGATATCATACAAAAATTGGTACATTCATGGCTATATGAGGCCTACTATAATGGAAAATAGACCTCAGAAAACGATTTAGCTACCATACTAATATTTTATGGGGAAATCCATATACCTTTGTGATGAACTAGGTTCTAAACATGACTGAAAAAAGAAAAAAGATAGACAAGTAAAAACCTGAACTAATATTGCAACGAAATATGATTAACTATGAGATGTTTATGCTAGACCAGATTGGTAGGGAATTTCGTACACCTTAGCCTTTCCCATTATGTCTTCTCCAAGTGCATTGTCCATTATAATTGGGTAGGAGCTAGTTCATAGAGATCCCGAAGTTCCAACAACCTCAATTGTATCCTCATTATTTGGTGGATCCCAAAATGTTACCTTGAAGATGATCCCAAAAATCACCCTGCATAGGACGATAAAATTCACTTCTAGTTGTTTGGTCCTATCCAAGGATTCTGCCTTCCTTGATCCAAGTGGATATTGGTGGCCACCCACCTATTCTAGCTAGATCCTCTTGATATTTTTTAGTTCAACACGTTCTTCTGTAATTCTTTGTAATTGAGGGTTTTACACTTACGGGGTTGTCTGAAGCCCTACACAACTTCCAGGTAGATATTGGTGGCCACCTACCTAATCCAACTGAAGTTTTCATGTCAGTACATCTTTTTGTACTTTCAGGGCTGTTTTGGAGCCCTAAACAATGATTTTTTTGCTTGTGACAATCAAATTGTAGACGAAGTCAGAGTTTGACAGCGTAATGCGTAGTTCTCGAAAAAACCTTTCCAACGGGCTATCACGCACCTAAAACGGAGGTCATATGCAAAAGTTACGACTCGAGGAAGTTGAGGTACCAACTTACCCATTGAGGCCCACATACCTTTTGACGTTTCATCTCCTAGGGTTAGGTTTTTGGATGTATAGGGTTTTGGCATTCACGAGTAACGTTAAAAATGCCTCTGGAGCCTCATTGTAATCATTCTTCTAGGACAGATGCGCGTAGTAGCCACATTTCTTCTCAGAGATAGCTACCACCATTCGAGCAAGTTGTTTTTAGTTCTGCATCTTTACAGTTTCATCCTATTTTATTTATTCAATAAAATTTATTGTTCATTGGATATCTGTTGTTGTTATTCGTATCTTTGTGTTTTTGTATTCATTCTAATATTCATTTCATTCCACTCATAAATCCAGATCAGTGGTATCAGAGCGGTCTGCTATTCATTTATTTTTCTTCATGCATGTCCCTGACAAGATCTGGATACAAGAAGTTGGGACTCAAACCAGTCGAGCCTTTGCAAGATCATCCAAGCCGAATCTGACAACAACCCATGGGGGATGAGAAGAAATATGATGGAGTAGGATATCCTTTTAAAATGTTGCTTGAGGAAGCTCTTGCGCGAAAAATGAACGAAATGATGGACAAATTTGCACAGATCCTTCGGCGGCTGCCCACAGGAGACGCATCTTCATCAAGCGGCCATGCAACCCTCTTCAAGGTGTAAGTAAATTTTGATATTCCATTATTTGAAGGACTGATAGATGCAAATGTTGTAGATAAATGGATGAATATGCTCGAAGGGTACTTTTCGGTCCACAATTTTTATGACAGAGAAAATATTACTTTTTCACTCCTCAAGGACGTCCCCCATGTTAAGGAATGGTGGGATACTTACTTTGAGAAAAGGGCCATAGAGGAATATGCAATATTTGCGTTCGCTCCCACATGTGATTCCTTCAGGGATGCCATTGAAGAACGATACTACCCTGTTGGAAGCTACAAGGACCAGTACAAAAGATGGACCACGTTGCGTCAGGAAAGGAACGAGAAAGTACCAGATTTCACAAATATTTTCCATACCCTGCGCACCAAATTGGGTATCAAAGACTTTGAACGACATCTGATGCTCAAATACCGCAACTATCTACATAGATACATTGAAACAAAAATGGAGTTTCTGGACATTGCATCATTAAGTGCGACTTATAGATATGTTGTCAAGATCGAGTAGAAATTTAAGCAGAAGAGGCGAGAGTTTGGATATGCAAAATCCTCACAGCTAAAGTAGGGCAAAGGAGGCCCTAACCCACAAAACAAGGGACATAGCAAACATGGACATTCTCAGGAAAACCAGTCCAAGCTGCAACACAAGAAGGGTAATGAGAAGTTGAAGAAGGAATCACATGAAAGTGGTGTGAATACCATAAAATCCCTTGGCACAACATCAAAGAATGTCACTTCAAGAAGTCACTAGTGGCCGAGCTAAAAGATTCCAAGTCAGAGGGAGATTATAGCTCTGAATCAAATCCAGAAGAAGGGAATCAGATTATCAATTTTGAACCCAGTGCCACCATCGCTACCACCAAAGTCCAGCCAAGAGAACCAAAAGAACCAGAGGAAGGGAAATGCCTCTTTCACTCACATATGTGGGTAAAGAGGGCTCCACTTCATTTCATTGTCAATAGAAATAGTCATAAGAACTTGATATCAACAAAGGTCGTCAAGCGGATGGACTTTCCGATGACATTGCACCTGCAACCCTACACCATCGGTTTGATTTTCCAAGGAAGAGATCTCCACGTCAGCCAACAATGTCATCTGCCCTACAACATCAATCCCTTCAAAGATGAGGTATTGTGTGATATTGCTTCCCTTGAAGTTTGTGATGTTATTTTAGGACAACAATATTTGTGGAAGCGACATGTTATGTATGAATCTAGACCCCGCAGTGTTATTATTACTTTGGGTAGAAAATTGTATAGGATACCAGAGGTAGCGCCGCCTACCGCTATTTCTTTAATATTTTCTAAGCAATGCAGTAAGGTCATTTCACAGATTGCAAAGTTCATCTTCTTTGTGATCTATGCTCACAGTAAGAAGAAGGTTTCCGCCACATCCATGGCCTCTACACAGAGCCTCTCTTTGCAGTAGAAGCATGTGGATGGGATCGTGGAAGAGTGAAAATACATCTTCTCCTCACCCACCGGGGTACCAAAGCACTGCCAAGTCAAGCATCCAATTGATCTAACCCTTGGTGCACCTATTCCTAATGGACCAATCTATCGTCGCTCGTTGATGGAAAATGAAGAAATCAAGCGTTAGATCCAATAGATGCTTCAAAAGGGCACATCAGACCCAACTCCTCCCCTTGTGGAAGCCCGATTGTACTGGTGCAAAAGAAAGATGGGACCTAGCGACTCTGCATTGATTATAAAGCATTAAACAAAATCACAGTCAGGAACCGGTAGCCAATTCCATGAATTGATGACCTTCTTGACCAACTCAAGGGGGAAAATTTCTTCAACAATATTGACCTAAATTCTGGCTACCACCAAGTTCCCATTGAACCTACTGATGTATGGAAGACAACTTTCAAATCTAAAAAAGGTATCTTCAAATGGCTAGTCATGCCCTTTGGCTTAACAAATGCACCAACCACTTTCATGAGGTTGATGGATGATGTATTGAGACCCTTCACCAACTCTTTTGTGGTGGTATATCTAGATGACATCCTTATCTTCAACAGAAATTGGGAGGAGCACATGCAACATATTCAACAGGTTTTGCACACTCTGCGACAGCACAAGTTATATGCCAACTTGGAAAAATGCTCCTTTGGCATGAACATGGTCCGATACTTGGGATACATTGTTGATGAGCATGGGGTACATGTGGATCCAACTAAGATCCAAGTCATTCGTGATTGTCCAGCCTCGACCACACTAACCGAGCTTCAAATCTTCTTGGGACTTTCCAACTTCTACCGATGGTTCATGTTGGGATTCTCTCATATTGCATGGGCCCTCAACCAAGTGATCAAGGGCCGTGGCAGGGAAAAGTTCGCATGGGTGAAGGCACAACAACGAGCATTTGATGATATGAAGCATCAATTGTGCTCATCTCGAGTACTCCCCTTACCCGATCTACAACAATCGTTCAAGATTGAGACTGATGCATTTGACTATGTTGTAGGCACAATTCTCACTCGACACAGTCATCCAGTAGCATACCATATGTTAGCGCCATCATTTTTAAGATAGAGTCAGTCTTAGTCGAGTCATGGTTCATGTGTTAAAGCATGTGAGGTCAGGTACCGAACAACGAATGGGTCGACGTCAGCAAGTGGCCGGTTGGCCCTTGGAGTCGGGAAGGGAGGTTAGAATCAAACATGTGTAAGTGGTAAAGGTCTTTTCCCAAAAGGTTGGGTCCTATCAGAAGAGAAGGTTTTATGTGCCAAAGGTCGAGGCAAGTTGTTAAAATAAGATTCATGTAGGCAGATACAATGACCATCATCAACTTATTATGAAGTCAGAAAGGATGAGAAATCACGATGCTCATATCATGTATGCTCTGCATCTCTTATCAGTTGTACTTTACACACTTTGAAGTGTACCCATCGTGTGGATGTGTTGCACAAATATTTGGCCTGCTTCGAAACCTCTAGTCACCATGGATTCAGTGTCCCCTATCATGAATCCATCTCTCACCCATCCAATTATAAATTTCAGTTGCTTTGTATGTATTCTATTCACCAGCCAATTTTATGTACTGTCTATAATATTTCCCACGAGCCCTGAGTTTCTCGTTGCGAGGAAGTAGATTGCCATAAACTGTGTCACAAACCTGGGTCAATCAAGATTACCTCTTTGGGTCCTGCTAAATCCACTGCGCGCACAGAACAAACATGCATTGCACCATGGAAACATCCTAGAACATAAGGAAAGGGACGTGAAGTGGCAGAAATGTGGGGCCCGAACCTCAAAGCTTGACATTGGTAAATGAATATTCGGATGTTAGAGCATATTTTGAACATGTCGGATGCATGTTCTATTGTAATAAAATCCAACGATTCAACGTGAAACTGGCAGAACAATTCATGCTCAGTTTCGACGGGCTCCACGCAGTAATTGCAGGAAACACATTCCAGGTGATGGAGGAAACTCTGTCAGCCGCAACAGAGATCCATCCGCACGGTGAAAGGTGGTCTAAAGACATGCCTTTGGATGTGCTATGCTATGAGGAATTTATCAAACCAGACTGTTTAAACAAAAAAGTCGAAGCGGGCATTCCAAGTCGATATCTACATGATCCTTTTCAAAAGCTCCTGAGGGTGATTAGGAAATATTTCACCTGTGAAGGAAGGTCTGATAGAATACACCCACATCACATCAGATTGTTGATGCATTTCATAGGAAGGAGATCGTTGAATCTTCCTTTCTTCTTGCACCAAATCCTCCGAGAAATGGCAGACAATGTCCAGGCTGAAGAAAACCAGCTGAAGAAGAAACTATCTCATGTCTCACTAATCAAATTGTTGATAGTTTAGGAGTTGAGACGATTGGGAAAAAACTGGGATTCATTTCTACTCGCAACTGACATCCCTAGGGACCCCAAGAGAGATTCCTCTCTACCTAAAGGAAAGGTAACATCTCACCATGTAGAGACAGAAGAAGGAAAGACATTGGAATCACTATCCCCCCAACAACCGATACCCCAAAAAAGGGGTAGGCCAAGGAAGAACAAAGAAACCAGGGAGGCCCAAGCCCTAAGCGATCCGCGCACAAACTCAACTGTCGAATATTTACTCATGCGCGCCATTCGGCTGGAACCTGTCGAAGGTCCAAGTCGAGAAACCTATGGCAGACGGAGAAGGCCAGACACTAAAGGCATGGATATTCATGAATTGTCGCAGTAGCTAAAAAAAGCGCAACATGCCATTGTTGAGCTGTACTAGGAGAACAGAGAGCTGAGACATCAATTAGCAGAAAAGACCCTCGAGGCATCAACATCACAGGGCCGAGAGGGAAACACGACTTGGCTCAAGAGGCAGCCCAGGGAAGCACAAGAAACAATCATCCAGCTGCGCAAAGTATAGAGGATGTCAGAAGTGAGAATTGCAAAACACTTCAAGGAATGTGGACTAGCCATGGAAAACGTCCATGCGGCTCTAGCCAGTGCACATAAGAGGCTGAAAGGGAATGCAGTTTTGCAAAGACAAGTGATGAATCTGAAAAGGCGCAACTGGTCTCTCAGGAGAATGCTTTGGATATCAAAACTACAGACGAGGCCAGAAGCATAATTGACCGATTCCGTTTTTGTCTTCTCAAACGTGGTGCATATTTTTTCTTCTCGTGTCCTGTTTCCTACTGGGAAGTAGGGACTCTGACAGGTACCCACGTGGTAAGTATACGACGTGCAATGCTGGAGAACCACCTATTACCAAGGAAACGTGTATGTTGGACACACGACAGTTTGAAGAAAGGTATTGTTCCCTGACTGGCGTTGTCATCTTGGAAACACCTGTGACAACCCGGGGTTACCCGCCACATGCATGCTCCAACAAATAATCACGCGATAGAAATCAAGGCTGTAACAATGGGGGTAGGAGTCTGACAGAGCACTTGATCATCTAGATGGCCTATCGAAGGAAAGCATCGACACATCACTCCTTAACATTGAAAGCTTGTTGATGAACGAACTGTCATGGAAAAGACGTCAGTTATTGTATGATTGAGTACAATCAGTTTCTATTTTTAGTAAAGTTCCATACGAAGGGTCATCTAGCAGAGAATAGTCGAAGCATAATTTCTAGGGATAATAGTTAGAGGGCAGGGTAGCCTGAGCAACACACCCTTGTCTATATCTTTCATCTTTTCAATGTAAGCCAGGTTGGTTGGCAAAGTAATGTAGAAAGTGACTGTTGAATGTAGCTTTCGATCTCGATTGAATATTAATGCAAAGGTCCTGAAACTTTGATGAAAAGATTCTAATGGTAGCGGTTTGATGTATTGTAACCTCTCTTTATGTACGTGCTTCCTGTGTTCTTTATATTCATATCTATATTTTTTCTAAATCATAATGCTATTTAAATCTAGAATTCACTGTGTGGTGCTCTAGATTTTTCCATTTAGACGACTATGTTTTCTTCTAAGTGAACTCAAAATTCATCTCCAATGGTGCTCTGAGTTGCTTCATGTGTTATTCTCTTTCCATACACGACGATTTTGAACTGAAAGACCGTTTCCTACTTAGCCTTTATCCTCTCAAGTTTAGTCACCAAATCATTTGTTTCTCTTATTTTATGAAATTGACTCCATGACCTAAGGTCTCGCGTTCTCTTGCCAATAGAACCAGAAATATCGTACAAAGTCTTAAATCTAGCTAACAGCTTCAAAGTCATAACCCATACAGAGATGAAGTCTCAGAGAGAGCCCTCTCTAGGTCGGATAGGCTAGTTTCTGACCTTAAAGTTGGTTTCTAGGTTTCCTCTATCATTCGTTTCCTCAACCAAACAAGTTTACAGAGCACTAACACCATAGTGAGACACTCTCAGATACCGTCCGAAAATACCCCACCTATGACAAGGAAATGTATTCCATTGTGCAATTCTGCCATCAATGGAAACATTACATTCTGGGAAAGGAGACAATCATCCACATTGATCACAAACCTCTGCAGTTCATATAGACACAAGGGAAGTCGCAGAATGACCTCCATGAAAAGTGGTCCACATACCTGCAATTGTTCCATCTCAATATCAAGTATAAGACATGGAACACAAATCGTGTCGCTGACTGCCTTAGTCGACCTCCTGTGGCTGCACTCACCACCGTGCTCCATTCCTGTGGGAATGAGGCATCTGAGTGGCCCCAACTTTATCAACGAGATCTTGACTTCGCCACCACCTATCAACTCTTGGGTACAGGCGCGAATGTCACCAATTTTCACATTCAGGATGAACTGTTATGCCATCTGGGCCATCTTTGTGTTCCTGCAAGCGAGCGTGCAAAGATGATTTGGGAGGCTCACTATAGTCGGATGACAAGACATTTTGGCGTGGAGAAAACTACGGCCGCTCTACATAAACATTTTTATTGGCCAAAACTTCGACATGACGTCAACAAGTATATCAGATCTTGCACTACCTGTGCCATTGCCAAGCCAACCATCAAGAAGCAAGGCTTATACATCCCTCTTCCTACTCCCGAGAGGCCTTGGGAATCCATCTCGATGGATTACATGTCTGGTCTTCTGTCTACCAATAAAGACAATGATTGCGTATTTGTGGTGGTTGATCAGTTTTTGAAGATGAACATTCTCATAGCCTGCAAGAAGAGCATCACAATGACATATACTTCGAGGCTCTTCTTCAAACGAGTGTGGGTCCATTTTGGGATACCACATACCATCATTTCCGATCGAGACAACAGTTTCCACCACCTATCAAATCTTGGGTACATGCGTGAATGTCACCAATTTTCACATTCAGGATGGATTGTTATGCCATCTGGACCATCTCTGTGTTCCTGCAAGCGAGTGTGCAAAGATGATTTGGGAGGCTCACTATAGTCGGATGGCAAGACATTTTGGCATGGAGAAAACTGTGGCCGCTCTACATAAACATTTTTATTGGCCAAAACTTCGACAAGACGTCAACAAGTATATCAGATCTTGCACTGCATGTGCCATTGCCAAACTAGCCATCAAGAAGCAAGGCTTATACATCCCTCTTCCTACTCCTGAGAGTCCTTGGGAATCCATCTCGATGGATTACATGTCTGGTCTTTCGTCCACCAAGCAAGACAATGATTTTGTATTTGTGGTGGTTGATCAGTTTTTGAAGATGGACATTCTCATAGCCTGCAAGAAGAGCATCACAATGACATATACTTCTAAGCTCTTCTTCGAACGAGCGTGGGTCCATTTTGGGATACCACATACCATCATCTTGGATCGGGACAACAGGTTCCTCAACACATTTTGGTCGAGTCTCTGGTCACTGTTGGACACCAAACTCACTAAATCCATGGCCTTCCACCTTCAAACCAATGGCCAAATGGAGGTTTTAAATTGGATGATTGTGCACATCCTGTGCATGTATAACTCTGAGCATTTGAGTACATGGGATGAGAGTCTTCCCTATGTTCAGTACAACTACAAAATGAATCTCCATAGCTCCACCAACCATATCCCCTTTCAGGTGGGGATGAGATTTCAACCCTTGGGTCCCATTGATGTTGCACTACCTCTTGCAACAACACATACATATTCTTCCCATGTTCAGTCTGAGGTCGACAAAGCCACTAGATTCATTGAGCGGATTCAGCTCATTCATCAATAGGTCCATGAGATTTTGCAGAATGCCAATGCTAAGTACAAGCAATGCCATTATCAACACCGGGTACCACACAAGTTTCAAGTGGGAGATAAGGTCTGGTTACATCTGCAGAAAGAACGCCTTATAGGGCCCATCAGAAGATCCGTCCACTTTTTTATGGGCCCTACACTATCACCAAGGATGTGGGTGACAATGCTTTTGAGCTCAACACTCCCGCATTCCTTGGCTTGCACCCAGTTTTCAATGTGGACCTCCTCCGACCATATTTTCCACCATTAATGGACACCTCGGAGATCGCAAAATAGTTGACACCAACATAGCTCAACCCTGACTACATGGAACATGCATCCACTGATCATATAGTGGACACATAGGTCAAGGAAACTCACTGGCAGAGGATCCATCTTTATCAGGTTGTCAAGGCAAGGCGACTCCTGCACCAAGGAAAGTGGCTGACCCGGAGCCAAATTCAACAGAAATTTCCTTACTTGATGGGGGCACTCAACACAATGGAGACCATTTCTTCCTAAGGGGGGAGGATTGATCCAGGTGGATATTGGTGGCCACCCACCTATTCCAATTGGCTCTTCTTGACAATTTTTAGTTCAACACGTTCTTTTGTAATACTTTGTAATTGTGGGTTCTACACTTCTGGGGCTGTCTGAATCCCTACACAACTTCCAGGTGGAGATTGGTGTCCCCCCACCTAATCCAATTGACTTATTTTGGAAGTTTTCATGTTAGTACATCTTTTTGTACTTCCAGGGCCATTTTGGGGCCCTAAACAATGTTTTTTTGGCTTGCCATAGTTAAACCATGGGCATAGTCATAGTTTGAAAGAATAATGTGTAGTTCTCGAAAATACCTTTCCAACGGGCTATCACACGCCTAAAACGGAGGTCGTATGAAAAACTTACGACCCCGAGAAGTTGAGGTACCAACTTACCCATCGAGGCCCACATAACGTTTGGCGTTTCATCTCCTAGGGTTGGGGTTTTGGATGTCTATGATTTTTTCATTCATGAGTAATGTTAACAAGGCATCTGGAGCCCCATTGTAATCATTCTTTTTAGACGGATGTGTGTAGCAGCCACATCTCTTCTTAGAGATAGCTACCACCATTCGAACAAGTTGTTTTCAGTTCTGCAATTTTACAGTTTCATCATATTTTATTTATTCAATAGAATTTATTGTTCACTAGATATTTGTTGTTGTTCTCCGTATCTTTGTGTTATTGTATTCAATCTGTTATTCATTTTGTTCTGCTCATAAATCCAGATCATTCTTGTCCTTATCCTCCATGGAAAGCGCAATGAGGGTTTTTACTAACCAATAGAATTCCATTGCTCAGAATACTTTGGTGTCTCTAGATCTTGAGAATTTGGAGTCTGAGACCCACTCTTGGAATTCTTTCTTTATCTAGTGATTCAAAGTCTGCAACCATTTATGAAGCACCCAATTCACAAGATCCTCCATCATTTTCTAAGTTTCTATGGATTTACCGCTATTAAACAACTTCCTGACCTAGTTCACAACCCTCTCTACCTCTATCTATTGAGATCGAAGGTTGGTCCTACTAGCCAAAGGGGGCTTAGTTGGGCCTCTTCTCCTATCCCCTGGTGCATTAGATTTTAAAATACATGTAGCCACTTTGTCTTGCATCATAATCTCATAGGAACGATGGTGAGAAAGTGAACCAGAAAAAAAACATTGGAAATATTGTTGTTGTAATATACCTTATCTATATTACAATGTCATTAATTATTAATTAAATCTTTAATGTAATAATTATTACTTTTAATGTAAAGTCAAGTCTTTTTAGACAAAAAGACGTATACACGTTGTTGTACATTTGAATAAAACAATGAATAATAAATTTATAAAATATAAAATATATATTTATATATATATATATATATATGGTTTACAACTTTCATTTGGTATCATAGAGTTCTTTTTCCTAGCATCCTCCAAACCTATGAACTCCATTCGCCCCACTCCTCATGCACCCCCATCCACAGCCACCCACCGACCATCCCCCAAGCCACAACCTTCTCTTCCAAACTCCCATGCAATTCTACATCCCAAAGACCTCCATCCATTCTGCCATCTGAAACCCTCTCGAATTCATCAAACCTCTTCACTGCTAGTGCGTCCATACCACCATTCGCCCTCCATTCTCCCCTCTCCCACGCTCTCCCACTCCCACGCAGTCCCACTCCTTCCACTCTCGTCCGCAGTCCGCAACCAGCATCACGACCTCCTTATTCACTTCCATTCGCCCCACTCCTCTTTGCTGCCATTCGCCCGACACAACCAACATCACGACCTCCCACTCTCGTCCTCTTCGCTTCCATTCGCCCCCCTCCTCTTCAATGCCATTCGATCTCCACCCTTTTTGTCCTCCACCATTCTCTCTTCGTCCTCTTTGCTGCCATTCACCCTCCAAACCCGCGACCTCATCTTTGCTGCCATTTATCCATTCTTTTAATGATCCCTCCATTCTTGTAATTCGCTTAATTCATCCCTTCATTCCCCTTCGCGCCATGGATGATTTTAGGGGTTAAATTTCACTCATGGGCTAATTTTCTATGGTTTTTTCAAAAATGATTCGCCCAAATTCTATAGGATAAAATTATTTTACCTTAAAAATCGCAAAAAGTTTATAAAAACTATATAAAATCTTGAGAAATTTGAATATTTTTACAAAATATCGCCAAACATTTATAGTTGGCATATGAAGGATTAGTAAGATTCGCCAAGGTTTCTACATTGTAAAATAAATTTCCATCCTTAAAATCATCCATGCTTCGCGCCATCCACCATTCATTTTCCCTCCTCTTCCCTCGAATCTCTCCGTCCTCCACGATTTTCGCTTCGTCCAAACCCTAAATCTCTCTACAACCCTAATTCTCCTTCTCTCCTCCACAATTTCCCTTCCATTTGATACCATACCCTATATTTAATATTAAAATATTAAATATAATAAATATTTAATACATCAACCTCAACATGAGAAACACGAGGAGAAACCCGAGAGAAGCACATAAAAAGAGAGAGGAAAACACTCCCCTCACACTAGAGCTAAGCGAAGGCCTCAAAGAGTTCTTCGCAGGCCTTGTAAATCAAGTAAGCACTTTGTTCGATGCAAAAATTGACAAACTAAACGAAGAACTAGCGCAATGCAACAAAAACTACCATGACATGAGATTAGAGCTCGAATCAATCACAAATGGGAGTATAAGCCCAGTGTCGACGATTAAAAATCGCAACGAAGTTTTATCGACAAAGTGTTGCTAAAACCTATTATTATAAAAGCTAAATAATACTAGTAGGTGGGACCCCCTTGTAGATTGGAGATCAAGTCGGGTTCTTATTTGATGTTGTGCTACTGTTCAACACTGCTTACATGGTGATAAAATCTTGATTTATTGGCGATGGATAAGGCATGTTCTGTGTTTTTTTGCTGCTCTAGGCTCAAGTTTATTTCACGACGACCTATGTTATCGTTGCTATCACTGCTATCTATTATTGGATTTGTTACTAGGAGACCTGCACAATAAACATGTTAGCAATGACATATACAAGCAGTTGGAAAGAAATGAAAACAATGCAACAAATGCAAAGGGAAGGATATAAACTATGCTATATGCTACTCTACATGCATTGAATTTTAAATGGTCATTATTTAACATAGCAATAAGCTAACGTTATGTGATTTGTCGAGTTATATGGAACATGGTTGATTTATGTTATGGCATAAGTTAGAAATGTGATATGGTCGCACTATTGGCATTTAGTGGGTGATGGTTTCAATACATGGTTTAAATGAATGGTTAATGGATTAATGACTGACATGTACTAATGAATTAATTGATTGACGGTGGAGACGACGTGCATTTATTGCACGTCACCCTTACTCCTTCCACTAGCCGCCACCCTAGTCAGACTATTGTTCCACTTTGTTGCTGTGGTTATGCTCCGATTTTCAAGCAGAGAGGAACCGCTTGGCCAACTCACATTTTATGGCATTTCGATTACAGGTTTGTCTTTTTTATTTCCATTCACGAGTCTGCTTTGGTTATGAGATAGATATTGGCTCGGATGTATGGGTTATGCTTTCCTTAAGTATTGCAACTGTGTAAAATTGTGATTTTGAAATGAAGCGTTGATGGTTTTCTCTGCAATAATGTTTGAAGTCACGGTGTTATTGGTCCTCCTGGGTGTTAGCAGCCATAAAGGCTCTCTGTCATCCTTGCTGGTTAGTTAGAGGGTTTCGTTTGGTCTTGGGTGGCTGGTTGTCTTCACGCATTCGTATCACCATACCCAGTCTTTGGATTTTATGGGGTTTAATGGTTGGAAGTACCTTGTGCCGTTGCGCTTTGTTCACTTGGGCATTGGTTTGTTTTCACCACTAATGGTCGCACAACAGGTTATATTGTTCCTTCTCGGTCCTGTCTTCACCTCAACGTTGTGGTTGTTTGAATGGAAAGCCATGAGGTTTATACCCTGCATGTGTTAAGTATCATTACCAGGCCGAATTGGAGCCTCACTCCTCTGTTATAGCCTCTCCTGTCATGGGTTTTGTCACCCTGTCCACGAAGTAAATTGTGGTCTCTGTATGTACACCATTGATCTCAGAGCTTTTCACCATTGAGAAGAGTCGATTTTAGTCTCCCTGTGTTGGCCACAGAGCAAACCCTTAACTCCTCGAGTCTCAGGGTTGATAGAGAAGATCGTTGTGGCCTGTCGGGTTTACTATTGGTCGTTATAGATTGATATGTATTGTCAATAGAGTCAATTACCGGCTCGCCCAGTTGATTATATGACAATGGTGTTGGTTTTGGCATCTAGTCACTGCAATTGTTATTATTGGGTGGATAAGATCAACATGGTTAATTGGAATGAGTTGTTAAATCAAATACATAGTCGTTGTCCTTGTGTTGATTAAATTGATAACCCATCACTGTTTTAATTAATCAACACACAATGATGCTTCACGCTTGATGCATTGGTATGAGTGTCGTTCCTATAAGCACGAATCAATGATTACTGTAACTATGTGTTTTTAATGGCCAAATGATTATTGAAATCAGGGTGCTTATGGCATTTCCATCCACTATGTATGTACGGTTATTTGATTGTGTCGTGAGGAATGGGCACAAGTTTTTTACACAATATGGTTTGGTTGCAGTTTGATTAATTTGAGCAATACTGTTGCTGCCTCGTTTTGTTGGATGGATAGCCCAACATTTAAAATGTTTAGAGTCAAAGAAAAATTGGACCTATACAGTCACATAAATGAAATTGCATTTTGTCGGATGGTTGTATATTTCCCAGCATAGTGTGAGTTGAAATGGTGATTGGTTGTCTAGGTGTTTAAATGACAATCCAAGATATTTGCAAGATGAATATGGATCATTGTGTTGACTGTCCATTATGTATGTTGAATGAATGTCATGCATTTTAAAACAATAACAGGCACGAGTCATGTGACAATATGACCACATTGCAGTTTAATTATTAAACAAATGTAAAGACAGAATCAAGCATGATTTTTATGCCTGCATTTGATGAGAAAAGTGAAAATAATTGACTTTGTATTTATTTGGGAATTGCTTATGGATAAATGGGAGAAAACAGATCTCCCCTACAGATTGTTGTGGAATGCATACTGTTTTGGTTGTTGACACTGTGTTGAATATTTGGTTATGAACAATGACCTAGTTAATACGCAATAGTTGTTATTGGGTCACAATGGTCATTTGGTTGGTGTATTTCCTTTTTCAGAATGGTTATATGGATTACTTAATTAATTTTATTAACAATACCCGCTCTCATTCCCCACCATTATTTCTCTTTTTGCTAATTACAACCCCATTGCCTTTCCACATTCATTTTTCACTCCCTGTTCTAAAATTGATTATAGTCAAGAAAAATTCTGTGTTGAAGCAGTTGGAAGTAGCAATGTCTTGGTTGGAATACGATGATGTTTTCTTTGGTTTGCAGTTGATTGTTGTTGTCTTTGAGCAGTAGCCATATTTCCCCCCCCTCATCATATCATGTTTCACTCAATACAAACCCCTCACATATCCCAGGACCCTTTATTCACCCCCTGCTAATTGATAAACAATTAAACAATTTGTATGGATTGGATTGCATGAGTCTGATATGTTGCTAAGCCAAATCTATTTCATATTTTTAAGAGTTGTCATGTATGGTTATCTAAAAGACTATTTGCTAATCAATCGTGCATAAAGGAATGAGTTTTTTCAGCCGAGGCTCATCATGCCCTTGACAAAGGAAAAGGCACCGCTGCCCCTTTCTCACCCTCCAATGGCTCTGACAAATCCGCGTCTTCCCAGATGCATTTGAGGGACGATTGTTCCCACGTGATCAACGAGATTAGGCTTAAAGTCTTAGCATAGCCAAAGAGAAATTTAGGAAAATCGAAAGGTGGCAACAACAATCAAGGAAAGATTGCATCCCAGAGTGGGAAATATGGCTTTTGAGTTTTTATTTTATTTATTGTTGATAACAATTGCCTTCATAAGTTTTGGACAACATGTTTTATTTTGGGATATATGAGTAATATATTTTTTGAAAATAATTTCAAATATCATGAACTAAATTGTCAAATCTTGATATGATGATGGGAGTCACAAGGAGGTGTGTTTTTCTTAACTAATTAGTTATGTTATGATTGTTAAGAGCTAAAGGAAGTCACATGGGGTCCCAACTACTAGTTATTATTTATTATAACCCTTATTATGATTATTACTTTCCCCCCTAACTAAAAGTTGATTGAGTCTTTTAATTAACTTAACTAATGAGTTGGTTCAACTACTTCAACCAACTCTAATTTGTTTAAAGGCAAAAGGAAATGGAGGAACAAGAAGATGATAGAAGGAGAAGCATACTAAGGTTTTCTCTTTGAGTTTATGCTGAGATAGTTCAGTTTTCATTCATTCCTTAATTTATCACAAGCCTAATTCTTTTTATGATAGCAGGGTCTTATTGTAGACACCAAGATTCGGGGCTGAATTACATCATTCAGATACTTGTTTTTCAGAGGTGTTGATCTATCTTTGATAGTCTGTGTAGACTTGTCTGTTTGTGAATTAGTTTTCATGACTGACAAAGGCTATTGTACAATGTCAAGTGGAATCCGTGGCAAGCTGATCCAACTTTTAGAGTTCAGTTTTTAATTTTCTGTAGGAGGTCCTTTTGTATGTTCCATCGGGGATGCCTAAGTTTGACTTTGGTCCTAAATTTCTGCATGAAATTTTGTAAAAGAATGACTCTTTGGTGAATTGGAATGAAATAAAGGATTGCTTTATGTCTCATCTGTCTTGATTATCAACTTGGTGTCTTTACTTCTGTCTTTACATTTATTTCAACCACTGTTATATTTAGAAAATGACATAAAAAGTAAATTTCCAACAAGTTTTTTTATTGATAAAAGACTAGCCTAAGCACTGGTAATTAATACTTTTGAGTTATGATGTCATTTTTGTTGTCTATAAACATAGGGTGAGATTCCCGTCTATTTTGCTTTAGCCAAGCAAAATCTGAAAATGCTTGAGTAAGATCATTTCATATCTTTTCCTCAACATTTATTTGGCGACCATACTGGGGAGATCTTCGATATTTTTCTGGTTAAATTTTATACTCTATGTTCATCGATACATAAATTTTTATGATAATGATTCTTTGACTGTTTCATTTCTTAATGACTGTCACTGTTGCAAGGTAGCCCAATCTTGAGCCCAATCTCTAAGACCAAACCAATATTGCTTTGAACTTGTTTCATACCATTTAAGACACTGCCAATACCCGTGCTGAGCTTAACCATTCTTGGGCAGCAATTGAACGAGATATTATTGCTCAAGAATGATTGGAAGCTAGATGTAGACAACCTAGAAATCAACAGTAACCCTTTTGTTCCTTCAAGTTTTGGTCTTTATTTCATGTCCTTAGACTCTCATGCTTCTAAAAAAAGAAGAGGCTTGTCACTTGAAATCAATCCTATTGCTGAAATAGGAAGAAGAAACGTTGTGTTGTCTACCCAACAAGGTTCTCTAAGGAGGACTTTCTCTGATTCATCTAGTTCGTCTTTCTTCACCTCATCTATCATTCACAAGATGACATTTAGTGGTGGTTATGGTGGCACTAGAAGTGCTCCATATTCTCAATCTTCATCATCATCATTGTTTGGCAGCTTATATAGCCACCATATCCCTGTCCAATCTACCTCAAATCCCACCAAAGTCATTAAAAAGTATGGGCTTTTTCAGTTCGAAGAAGACGCTACAACCACACCTAGCCACGTATCCTCTCCTCTTAACCTAGCACATGCTACTCGTTCGCTTCCCAAATTTAAAGATCATCTTCCTAGGTTTTCAGAAAATAATATGGTCACTACAAACGAACACCTGATGGCATTTTCTAAGGCTTGTCATAACATAGGGGCCAACGAAAATGATACTTGCATGCACTTATTCATCAATTCCTTGGAAGGAAAGGTTGCGGTTGATTTCTTTGACCTTCTTCCTAAGATTTTGTCTACTTGGGAGGAGTTAATCTATTGGTTCCGATCCACTTATGGGCAATCTAAATGCTCAACTGAGAAGTTACGGGAGTATAATAACGTTACCTATAAGGATGGTGAGACCGTCAAGTCCTTCAACTTGCGTTTCACCAAGGTATACAATCAAATCCCTGAACTCATTCGCCCACAGAACCAAGCCACTTTCATGTATTACTATAATGCATTGCCTTCCCCCTATCGTCATAGGATAGAGGAAAAGACCATTGATAATCTTGGTTCTGCTCTGCATTCTTGTTCAGAGTATGATGAACAACTTGAAAGAACAGATCTCCCCCAGGGGGAATCAGTTAGACAGACGAATATGTCCACCCTTTTGCAGCTAGTCCAAGATATGAACAATCGTATGATAGCGTTCGAGCGAAAATGAACTGTCTCCCCTCTCACCCCTGGAGCTTCATCCTCTTCTGCACCCCCTTTTATAAATCCGGTTGAAAATAATTTTCAGCCTAAAGCTATCTTGCCTCGAAGTTGGTGTAACTTCTGTGAGGAACACCACGAGGAAACCACATGTGAGGTAAAGAAGAGTGTCAGAGATAAGATCTTTGGTAAAATACCAGAAGCTACTATCGTTGACCTAGATTTTGCAGAGCCAGAAGATGTCATGGTCATCAATACTAGGAACAAAGCCTATGCTCCCAAAGGAAAATTTGATCCTCCCCGCAGTTCTTCTAGCCCAAGCTCATCCTCAACCACTGATACTCTCCAGGTTCCTAAAGTTCCTGACAGTCAAGGAACAACTTCCCCTCTCCCCTCTTCCAAATACAACATCTTGAATCAATTGGCCAACATCAAATCAGATGCGACCCTTCTAGACATGGTTGTTGTCCCTGAAAAACAAATGCATCTGAAACAATTCATGGAAGGAAAAGATTTCATTGTAGCCAATCTTTCTGAAGAGGTAAACGAAGAGGAATCTCCTGTAAATAAAGTAGGTGTACATAACTGTATATACCTTGTAAAAAAATCCCCCTTTTTATATTTCTGTAAAAATTATGGATAAGATTGCCCATTGTTGCCTCATTGATGGTGGTTCAGGCCCAAGTGTGATGTCAAAGATTATTATGGAAGAGCTAGGCTTGTTTTGTAAAAATGAAAATGCTAGAAGCATGATCTCCTATAATAGTCTACAACAAACAAACATAGGCAAGATTAAGAATGTGACCTTGGTTTTATGCGCTCATCCTGAGATAAGGACAACCCTCAACATTCAGATAATTGATATGCCTATAAACAATTACTCAATTATCTTGGAAAGAGATTGGAAAGCCTTAACAGGTGGATACCTCTCACTCGACGGGACACATTTATCCGTTCCTCGGAATGGTAAGAACATTATAGTCCTTAGAGAGGGAAGACTTTCACCCTACATAGAGAGTGTTCCACAATCTAGTGTAAACTATATCGAAGAGGACCTAGGAGTGTATTCCATATTTGCTGAATAGGATAATATTCCTTTGGAAAGAATCAATTTAGATGATGATATGTGGCATATGCACTTTGATGGTTCACTCTCTAATGAAGGTAATGGGGCTGGCATTATCTTGGTTTCCCCTGCAGGAAAAATTCATAATTTGTCTTACAGGTTAGAGTTTGCTTGTAAAAACAATGTCACTAAGTTCGAAGCTTTATTATTAGGCATTGAAAACGTCCTTAATCTTGGTTGTGGTCACCTTTAAGTTTTTGGAGATTCTGAGCTTGTTGTGAACTTGATATGTAAAATGTGCTCTCTTGGCAACAAGCTGATGGAATGATACTCCCAAACTGTTTGAGTTCTTATCTCGAACCTTCTATATTTCAACATCACTCATGTTAAGAGGGAGTTGAATTCAATGGATGACTGGTTAGCTATCTTTGCAGTTTCTCCTAATCAACAACTTTTTCCTCACAGGCCTGATTGTTATTTTCAATCTCTATATCGTCCATATATCCCTGACAATGTAGAATCTGGCAGGCCCTCCCTAACAATGAGAGCATTGGTGCTCTCATTCAAGATGAACCTCTTAAGCCCAAAGAAATTATCCCCATAGAAAACAATAATATTCCTGAGGGCTTGAATCCTCTTGAGAGTTTGTTTTCATCGAGTGATGTAGGCAATAAAGAAAAACAAAAAGAAGAGGAGTTACGAATGAAGGTGGGTGAAACCATCTCCTTGAACATTGGAGCACTCGAATATTCAAGGAATGTTAACATAAGTACCCAATGTTCTGATAAGGAATAAATGAATTTTTCCAAGCTACTTGGTGGATTTTAAAAAATTTCTGCTTGGCCTTATGAGGATCTTCGTGGTTTTGATCCTGGTTTTTACAGAATGCTATTCCCATCAAGGAAGGCATGAAACCAATTATGAAGGAACAAAGTGTTAGAGTTTAAGATATTATTAGGTTTGTTTTCAATTCACTAGATAACCATGGCATAGATAGGATCATTAAGAAATACACAATCAAAAGAGACACAACATTTATCCTGGGAAACCCTCATGGGGGATAAAACCCAACAAAAAATTCCTTAATATAGATAGCCAATACAATGCCAAGAGAATAAACCAAACAAGACAGAAAGTCCTCTTCCAAGTATGCGCCTCTCTCTCTCTTCCTTCTTCTCCAACTGCAACTCCAAAGCACTCTGATGATCAAGTGAGTGAGTGAAAAAATAAGGCACTAGCCTCTCTTATTTATACAATCTGGCAGGCGCTGAACTGGGGTGTCTTTTCACTGGCAGGGATGACTTCTCATTCTGGGTGGTTATAACCACTTTAATATATTCTGGGTGGTTATTGTTGGATTACTGAGAGGGGGGTTGAATCAGTAATAGAGCAATTTAATCCCTTTTAACCATATAATCCAAGTGCTATATCAATGAAGCATTATTATCCAATAACTGCAGAGTAAATAAGCAATGAACAAATGAACAATCAT
>ML785724.1:72951-88473 GCA_009831015.1 Picea engelmannii
CATTCTCATCAAGGACAATACATATTATATTACATCAATCATCAATCAATCAATCCTTTGACATCAATCAATCACTTGACATCAATAAATGACATCAATCAATCAAACCATTGGCATCAATGACAACATGATCCAACAGTTATAACCACTTTAATATATTTCGGGGCCGACTTCTCATTTATCCCATTACAATTAGGGTTTGACCAATCCACAAAAGGGGATTTGGTCATTTACAATACCCGACATGATCAATCCACAAAACGAGATTGATCTAATGAATAATACTTCAATAATAACTAGAATACTTTGTGCAATTACAATATTTCAACACTCCCCCTTAACAAGAAGGGTATTCTACAACAACATCAGGTGAGATAGAGGGAAACATCATCAACAACATCTTGTAACACTGACTGGCATATCTATAAATTATCATATGTTTTTCTCATCATCAATATCATCATTCACAACAGGGAGCTGGAATGAAATCATCATCCTCATCAACATGAGGCTAAGGTAACATCATCATCATCTTCAACGTGAGGCTAAAGTAACATCGTTATCTTTGTAATCATCTTCAACAAGGTGCTGAAGTGGAATCATCATCATTATCTTCAGCGAGAAGCTGAAGTGGCATCATCATCATCATCTTCAACAAGAAGCTGAAGTGGCATCATCATCATCATCAACTTAAGCAAGAAGTTGAAGTTGCATCATCATCATCATCTTCAGCGAGAAGCTGAAGTGGCATCATCATCATCATCTTCAGCAAGAAGCTGATGTGGAATCATCATCATCAACTTCAACAAGAAGCTGAAGTTGCATCATCATCATCATCTTCATCAACATGGATTAGTATAACACTAATACATCATCATCATCAATAACAACACAAGGTTGATACAACATAAAAAACAACAATATCACAATACAAAGGCTGGAGCATCATCAACAACAACAACATCAAAACATGAAGGATGGAGCATCATCATCAACAACAACATCACAACACGAAGTCTGGAGCATCATCAACATCAACACTATGTTGAGAGTCTTCATCACGAGGCTGACATCGCAATATGAAGCTGGCTACACAATATCATCAACACAAAGTTGGCATCATAACACGAGGCTGGCACATCACAGCACGAGTCTGACACATCATCACAACACGAGGCTGGCTCATCATCACAACACGAGGTTGGAACATCATCACAACAATTAAGCTGGAAAAACCACACATCAATTAAGATGGAATCACAACACAACAATTAAGCTAGAAACACCACACAACAATTAAGCTGGAATCACCACACAACAATTAAGCTGAAAATACCACACAACAATTAAGCTGGAATCACAACACAACAATTAGGCTGGAAACACCATCAAAACAATTAAGCTGGCACATCAACACAACAATTAAGCTGACACATCATCACATAACTCCCCCTTTTGAGGGAGGTCCTTTTGAACTACACAATATCATCAACATTTTCACTGGAGTATTGTAACAACCTTCGTTGGAGTAGCATACCAACCTGTACTGGAGTAACATACCAACCTGCGTTAGACTACCAACCTGCGCTGGGGTAACATACCAGCTTGCGTTGGAGTACCAACCTGTTCATCTGTGTCAACATATTGGAGTTTTATAGCTCCTCTTTGCATCATATCATGGGTGAAGTGATACCAGATCTCTATGTGCTTCGACACATCATGGAACACAGGGTTCTCTGTCATTTTTATATATCTCTAGTTATCACATAAGATCGTGGTTGCTTCCATCTCTAGGTCAAATAGACCAGTCAACAACTTACGAATCCATATGGATTCACCACTGGAAGAACACACAACAATGTATTCTGCTTCCGTTGTACTGAGAGCAATGCTTGATTGCTTCCTACTTTGCCATGAGATCATGGCTAATCCCAAACTGAAACAACAACCTAAAGTTATTTTCTTGTCAGAGACACTTCCAACCCAATCTGAATCAGTGTACACACTCAATCTGAAGTCATGATATCCATCATAACTGAGACCACAATCTAATGTACCCTTAAGGTACCTCATTACATGTTTTGCAACAACTAGGTGAACACGTATGGGTTCTATCAGATATTAACTCAAGGAAAAACATATGTCTAGCCTAGTATTCATCAGATACATCACTGAACCAATAATCTGTCTGTACAGAGTAGCATCAACCAATTCTGACGAGGTATCTACCACGGGCTTCAACTTCGTTTCCATGGGTGTGTACATGGATTTTCATTTCAACATGTCAACCGTTTTCAATTTTAATTGTATACTTCCCTTGGTTTAAGGAAGATCTTCTTTGTGCTCTACCAAACTTCAAGACCTAAGAGATAATGAATTTAGGCCTTCCATCAAACTCCGTGGTGAGATTCTTTTTCAATTTGTGATGAGCTTTTCTTCATCTTGTCAAGAATACATCATCTACATATAGTAGTAGCATCATTGGCTCATCATTCATAACCTTTACATAAAGGTTATAATCAACTTTACTCTTGGTAAATCCCAAGCTCTTCAGGAAGCTATAAATTCTGCCATATCAAGCTCTAGGAGCTTGCTTCAATACGTACATATCCTTCCTCGACTGGCAGACATGAGTCTTTCTATCTTCAATCTTCAAATCAAATTTTCTCATTACATTGTACCAATCTGGTACACTTGCTCAGCTGCAACTCAATCTGCACAATCATGTGCTAGCTCTATGTCCTCTTTGCAAATCACTATCTGTTTTATTGTCTGGGAGTATTTACTCTACTCTCTCTGTAACCATTCCTTCTAGACCTGGGACTCTGCACCTGCACCTACTCTAAGGCTGAGAATGATTACTTCATCCTCACTATGGCTGCTGAAATCTGGGAGTAATTCCTCTACTCCATCATGGCAACAACTTCATCTGAAATTGAGAGTGGCTCAATAACTGATACTTAATATAGCTCTTCTTATTTCATGGAGGTAACGTTATCTTTTATCATAGTTATGTTCCCATGACCCAACTAATGTACTGCATCATCTGCCACTCAATTTTAAATATGGGGATTTCTCCCCCTGCATCTCATACTATATATGAATCATGGTTGTTCTAGTTGTCTTCATAAATACTGGAACTATTTCTTCAATAAGTGTCTCGACATAGTTTTCTCCCTCTTGCTGGGAGAATCCTCTGGACACACATCAGGCTTTGTTCATCTGCAACATGTTTGATCTGTATAGATCAATATTGGATGTCAATACTGACTTCTCTTCTAGTCTCATGAAAGAATCCATATCCTAGTCTTTCTGACTGGATTTCTTCTCTATTACTGAAACAAGAGAATCTTCCCAGAAGATTTTATATCTCCTAGAAGTTTCTGAAGCTATGATCTAGTCTTCTCACGGGATCTATCTCCCAGTCCTGGGAGTTGTCTCTTCATTTGATCCTTTCTGAGATCAGACTTACTCTCAATTTCTTCTGAGTCTACAAGGAATTCATCATCTCTTACATGGTATACTTGGTGTTGAATACCAAGTTTAAATATGAAAGACAGATTCAAGCTTCAAACGAGATCTGCTTCTCGTTCTAATTTTTAGTTATCTTCTAATTTTCGGTCATCTTTGGAGCCTTCTGCTCCTTTCAATCAATCTTCATATGAGATACCCAGAATCTCAAAAGATAGTTTCTTCTTCATCTTCTTTGGTACATGAGTGTATATGGGCATGTACATAGTCTGCTTCATGTCTCATATAATATGTTTCTTTCAAAAACCTTCACTATAGCTTTCTTAGGGTTATCACCTATGACCTGAAACAAGGTCAACAAAACAACAAGCAAAAGTAATACTCTTTTGATAATAATGATTAAAGAAATAGCACGAATAATCATCACAATAGCTTCTTTAGAGATATCACTTGTGACCTGTCTAAGGCAAAGATCAAGAGTAAGAAATACAATACGAAATGAGGTCAACACTCTTATAGTGTTGTGATCAAACATTCCTCCATGGCAACCTAGAACTAACACCAGAAATTTCTCCTAGAGGAGATGTTAGTTGTATCTAGAAAATAATTTATCTCAATATGCTCATATGCTACCAAGTATAATACTCTTCAAAGACTGCTATCTCAACTATAGTGTTTACTTGTCAAGTGCAACTGTGAATCTTATCAACTTAATTAATCAAACTTGGAACCTGGAGCCTTGTCCTCAATAATGAGGGTGCTGCTTTTCTTCCAAGTCTCCTTCACTCAAGATGTCAAGTGCTTTCATCAACCTATCTTATGTACTAGGACAATATGCTATCTTGACAGAAGGTTGGGTTAGAGAATAAACTCTATGATCTCAACTTTAATACATCTAATATTTTGACCAAAGGTTAGTATGATGGTCATAGCTTCAACATGCAGCATTGATCAAAATGATGTCATAAAATATAGATTCATATCAGAATAATCAAACCTGAGTTACATTATTCTTCTGAATGTGTTGGATCTTGAGATCCTTCTGTATCTATGGAAATAGTTCCCTTCTCCTGCAAATACCCTTTAAAGCTTAACAATCTAAACATATGTGGGTACATACCTCTGATGGCATTTGCAGGTAGTGGCACCATCTGGTAGCAATGGTAATGATTCCCAACTCTTGAAAACTTCAAGGGTGACTACAACTAGTACTACGAATGATACTTCGAGTAATACTGCAATTGCAATTGATACTGCAACTAGTTCTGAGACTGCAACCACAACTGCAGCTTAGGGTTTTATGAGGAAACCCTAATTTTTCAAACTTCAAATTTTGAAATTATGATCCAAGGGATAGATGCGCTGGGCTGAGGCGAGTAAGTTGGTGCACTTAGATTTATGAAAATCCAAATTTTACTGCCTAAAACTTGACCAACGGATTTTTGGACTGGTGCTTCTGGTTTTCTGGTACTTCTGGTACTTTGGTACTTTTGGTTTTCTAGTACTTTGTGAAAACTAGGGTTTCACTTTTTGGGAGATATACCCACTGAAAAGGTGCGTTGAAGGTGCCAAATAATTCCTTGGGTTAGGGCACACTTTACTAGATGGTTTTGAGGCTAAAAATCTTCTCCAATAAAAATCCCTAATTTTCATGTACGACAACAATGACATTTTCCTTCTTCTCGTGAAAGATGTTCTCTTCAACTTAGCTCTGATACCATGTTAGAGTTTAAGCTATTATTAGGTTTCTTTTCAATTCACTAGTTAACCATATCATAGATAGGATCACTGAGAAATACACAATCACAAGAGACACAACATTTATCCTGGGAAACCCTCATGGGGGAGAAAATCCAACAAAAACTTCCTTAATATAGATATGCAATACAATGCTAAGAGAATAAACCAAACAAGACAGAAAGTCCTCTCCCAAGTATGCACCTCTCTCTCTCTCTTCCTTCTTCTCCAACCGCATCTCCAAACTTGCACTCTGATGATCAAGTGAGTGAGTGACCAAATGAGGCGCTAGCCTCTCTTATTTATACAATCTGGCAGGCATTGAACTGGGGTGTCTTTTCACTGGCAGGGCCAACTTCTCATTCTGGGTGGTTATAACCACTTTAATATATTCTGGGGCCGACTTTTCATTTATCCCATTATAATTAGAGTTTGACCAATCCACAAAAGGGGATTTGGTCATTTACAATACCCGACATGATCAATCCACAAAAGGGGATTGATCTAAGGAATAATACATCAATAATAATTAGAATACTCTTTACAGTTACAATATTTCAACAATCCCCCTTAACAAAAAGGGTATTCTACAACAACATCAGGCAAGAGAGAGGGAAACATCATCAAGAACATCTTGTAACACCGACTAGCATATCTATAAATCATTAGAATTTTTTTCTCAACATCAATATCATCAATATCATCATTCACAACAGGGAGATGGATTGGCATCATCATCCTCATCAGCATGAGGCTAAGGTAACATCATCATCATCTTCAGCGTGAGGCTAAAGTAATATCATCATCTTCGTAATCATCTTCAGCAAGGATCTAAAGTGGCATCATCATCATCATCTTCACCAAGAAGCTGAAGTGGCATCATCATCATCCTCTTCACCAAGAAGCTGAAGTGGCATCATCATCATCAACTTCAGCAAGAATCTGAAGTGGAATCATCATCATCATCTTTAGTGAGAAGATGAAGTGGCATCATCCTCATCATCTTCAACAAGAAGCTGAAGTGGCATCATCATCATCAACTTCAACAAGAATTTGAAGTGGCATCATCATCATCATCTTCATCAACATGGATTAGTATAACACTAATACATCATCATCATCAATAACAACACAAGGCTGATACAACATAAAAAACAACAATATCACAATATAAAGGCTGGAGCATCATCAACAACAACAACATCACAACACGAAGGTTGGAGCATCATCATCAACAACAACAACACAACATGAAGGCTGGAGCATCATCAACATCAACACTATTTTGAGAGTCTTCATCACGAGGCTGGCATCACAACATGAAGTTGGCTACACAATATCATCATCACAAAGCTGGCATCACAACACGAGGATGGCACATCACAACACGAGGCTGACACATCATCACAACACAAGGCTGGAGCATCATCACAGCACGAGGTTGGCACATCATCACAACAATTAAGCTAGCAACACCACACATCAATTAAGCTGGAATCACAGCACAACAATTAAGATGGAAACACCACACAACAATTAAGCTGGAATCACAACACAATAATTAAGCTGGCAACACCACACAACAATTAAGATGGAATCACAACACAAAAATTAAGCTGACAACACCATCAAAACAATTAAGTTGACAAATCATCACAACAATTAAGCTGGCACATCATTACACAAATCCCCCTTTCGAGGGAGGTCCTTTCAAACTACACAATATCTTCAACATTTTCACTGGAGTAGCATACCAGCCTTCGTTGGAGTAGAATATCAAAACTTTTCTTGCTACTTTTTTTATTCTGTCTATTATTACTGCTGTCTTAATTTATGCATTTTTACTTCTGCCATGATTTGGTTTCCTATCATCTTTTAGTTAATTTGGTCAAAATAGGATGTTGGATCAATTCTGCCACAATGACACTCCTGCAAAGCATTGTTAGTCAATAACAATCAAGCTTACACAACTGTTACGATGTCTCTTCAGAAGGACCCTTGAAATTGTTATATATTTCCACTGCTGTCTTATAAAGAATTGGTTATCTCCCACTTCTTCTTGCCATTTCTTCATCCATTGAGATTTTTAAGAGCAAGTCTAAAAATTTTCTCCTTAAAGTTAAAAGAAGATTCTGATCGAATGATTATGCATACAGTGGTAAAACCCCTCATACTTAAAACTTTTCATGAGTTATTCCCAAATTCCTGGTCATCTTTCCATTAAATCCGCTCACTTCCCCCTGTTGCATAATATTCTTGGTTATATATTCTTGACCCGCTGTTCTTGGTCTACGAAACCATGAGTTCTGAGTTCTAAATCTCTTGAAAACAAAATTCCCCGTGGAGTCGCTAGTTTGTTGACGATTAAAAATCACAACGAAGTTTTTCGCGCAAAGTGTTGCTAAAGCCTATTATTATAAAAGATAAATAATACAAGTAGGTGGGACCCCCTTGTAGATTGGAGATCAAGTTTGGTTCTTATTTGATGTTGTGCTACTGTTTGACACTGCTTACATGGTGATAAAATCTTGGTTTATTGGTGATGGATAAGGCATGTTCTGTTTTTTTCTGCTGCTCTAGGCTCAAGTTTATTTCACAATGACCTATGTTATACTTTCTATCACTGCTATCTTTTATTGGATCTATTACTAGGAGACCTGCACAATAAACATGTTAGCAATGACATATACAAGTAGTTGGAATGAAATGAAAACAATGCAACAAATGCAAAGGGAAGGATTTAAACTATGCTATATGCTACTCTACATGCATTGAATTTTAAATGGTCATTATTTAACATAGCAATAAGCTAACGTTATGCTATTTGTTGAGTTATATGGAACATGGTTGATTTATGTTATGGCATAAGTTAGAAATGTGATATGGTCACACTATTGGCATTTAGTGGGTGATGGTTTTGATACATGGTTTAAATGAATGGTTAATGGATTAATGGTTGGCACATACTAATGGATTAATTGACTGAGGGTGGAGGCGACGTGAATTTACTGCATATCACCCTTACTCCTTCCACTGGATGCCACCCTAGTCGAGCTATTGTTCCACTTTGTTGTTGTGGTTATGCTCCGATTTTCAAGCAGAGAGGAACCGCTCGACCAACTTGCATTTTAAGGCGCTTCAATTACAGGGATGTCTTTTTTTTCCATTCATGAGTCTTCTCTGGTTATGAGATAGATATTGGCTCGGATGTATGGGTTATGCTTTCCTGAAGTATTTCAACTGTGTGAAATTGTGATTTTGGAATGAAGTGTTGATGGTTTTCTCTGCAATAATGTTTGAAGTCACGGTGTTATTGGTCATCTTGGGTGTTAGCATCCATAAAGGCTCTCTGTCATCCTTGCTAATTATTTGGAGGATTTCGTTTGGTATTGGGTGGCTAGCTGTATTCACACATTCGTATCACCATACACAGTCTTTGGATTTTATGGGGTTTAATGGTTGGAAGCACCTTGTGTCACTGCACTTTGTTCACTTGGGCATTGGTTTGTTTTCACCACTAATGGTCGCGTAGTGGGTTATATTGTTCCTTCTCGACCCTGTCTTCACCTCAGGGTTGTGGTTGTTTGACTGGAGAGCCATGAGGGTTATACCCTGTGTGTGTTAAGTATCATTACCATGCCGAATTGGATCCTCACTCCTCTGTTATAGCCTCTCCTATCACGGGTTTTTTCACCCTATCCACGAAGTAAATTATGGTGTTCTTTGTGTGTACACCATTGGTCTCGGAGGTTTTCACCATTGAGAGGAGTCGATTTTAGTCTCCCTGTGTTGGTCATAGAGAAAACCCTTAACTCCTCGAGTCTCAGGGTTGATAAAGAAGACCATTGTGGCCTGTTGGGTTTACTATTAGTTGTTATAGATTGGTATGTATTGTCAGCAGAGTCGATTATCGGCTCGCCCAATTGATTATATGACAGTGGCGTTGGTTTTGGCATCTAGTCACTGCAATTTTTATTATTGGGTGGATAAGCTCAGCATGGTTAATTGGAATGAGTTGTTAAAACAATACATAATCGTTGTCCTTGTGTTGATTAAATTGATAACCCATCACTGTCTTAATTGATCAACACACAATGATGCTTCATACGTGATGCATTAGTATGAGTGGTGTTCCTATAAGAATGAATCAATGATTAATGTAAATGTGTGTTTTTAATGGACAAATGATTATTGAAATCGGGTTTCTTATGGCATTTCCATCCACTATGTATGTACGGTTATTTGATTGTGTTGTGAGGAATGGGCACAAGTTGTTTACACAGTATGGTTTGGTTGCAGTTTGATTAATTTGAGAAATATTATTGCTGCCTCGTTGTGTTGGATGGATAGCCCAACATTTAAAATGTTTAGAGTCAAAGAAAAATTGGACCTGTATAGTCACATAAATGAAATTGTGTTTTGTCGAATGGTTGTATATTTCCCAACATAGTGTGAGTTGGAATGGTGATTGGTTGTCTGGGTGTTTAAATGACAAGCCAAGATCTTTGCAAGATGAATATGGATCATTGTGTTGACTGTCCATTATGTATGTTAAATGAATTCCATGCATTTTAAAACAGTGACAAGCATGAGTGTTATGACAGTATGACCACATTGCAGTTTAATTATTAAACAAATGTAAAGACATAATCAAGCATGATTTTTATGATTGCATTTGATGAGCAAAGTGAAAATTATTGACTGTGTATTTATTTGGGAACTGCTTATGGATAAATGGGAGAAAACAGAGCTCCACTACAAATTGTTGTGGAATGCATACTGTTTTGGTTGTCGACACTTTGTTAAATATTTGGTTATGAACAATGAACTAGTTAATACACAGTAGTTGTTATTGGGTCACAATGGTCATTTGATTGGTGTATTTCCTTTTTCAGAATGGTTATATGGATTACTTAATTAATTTTATGAACAATACCTTCTCTCATTCCCCACCATTATTTGTCTTTTCGATAATTACAACCCCATCGCCTTCCCACATTCATTTTTCACTCCATGTTCTAAAATTGATTATAGTCAAGAAAAATTATGTGTTGAAGCAGTTGGAAGTAGCAGTGTCTTGGTTGGATTACAATGATGTTTTCTTTGGTTTGCAGTTGATTGTTGTTGTCTTTGAGCAGTAACCGTATTCCCCCCCCCTCATCATATCATGTTTCTATCAATACAAAACCCTCACATATCTCAGGACCCTTTATTCACCCCCTAATCATTGATAAATAGTTAAACAATTTGTATGGATTGGATTGCATGATTCCGATACGTTGCTGAGCCACATATATTTCATATTTTTAAGAGTTGTCATGTATGGTTATCTAAAAGACTATTTTCTAATCAATCATGCATACATGAATGAGTTTTTTCAGCTAAGGCCCACCATGCCCTTGACAAATGAAAATCCATTGTTTCCCTTCCTCACCCTCCAATGGCTCTGACAAATCCGTGTCTTCCCGGATGCATTTGAGGGACGATTGTTCCCACGTGATCAGCAAGATTAGGCCCAAAGGCTCAGCGCAGCCAAAGGAAAATTCAGGAAAATTGAAAGGTGACAACAACAATCAAGGAAAGATTGCATCCCATAGTGGGAAATATGGCTTTTGAGTTTTTATTTTATCTATTGTTGATGACAGTTGACTTCAGAAGTTTTGGACAACATGTTTTATTTTGGGATATATGAGTAATATATTTTTTGAAAATAATTTCAAATATCATGAGCTAAATTGTCAAATGTTGATATGATGATGGGAATCACAAGGAGGTGTGCTTTGCTTAACTAACTAGTTATGTTATGATTGTTAAGAGCTAAAGGAGGCCACAAGGGGTCCCAACTACTAGTTATTATTTATTATAACCCTTATTATGATTATTACTTTTCCCCCTAACTAAAAGTTGGTTGAGTCTTTTAATTAACTTAACTAATGAGTTGGTTCAACTACTTCAACCAACTCTAATTTGTTTAAAGGCAAAAGGAAATGGAGGAACAAGAAGAGGATAGAAGGAGAAGCATACTAAGGTTTTCTCTTTGAGTTTATGCTGAGATAGTTCAGTTTTCATTCATTCCTTAATTTATCACAAGCCTAATTATTTTTAGGATAGAAGGGTTTTATTGTAGACAACAATATTTGGGGATGAATTACATCATTCATACACTTGTTTTTCAGAGGTGTTGATCTATCTTTGATAGTCTGTGTATACTTGTTTGTTTGTGAATTAGTTTTCATGACTGACAAAGGCTATTGTGCATGTTAGCACTCTATAAATTCCCAGAGGTTGTAAAAGGGAAGAAGAAATTTACAAGAGGTAACCTTAACCAACCACTTCGAAATTGGGATCTAGCCCTGCCAGTTTCAGAGAGGGATTTCTCTGTAAGATTTAGATTTGTTTGGATTTTCAGATCTTAGGCTAGTTAAAAAAGAATAGTACCGAGTTGTTTGTATTTTTTAATAAAATGGCTGAATGTCACTTACGCTTCCATTGGGCTATGGGCTCTGTTTTATAAAAATGGAGATACAAGGACAGTTTTTAGAAGATTCGTTTTATAGGGCAAGGTAGTGCAAATGCTGGATTCTTTAGAAATAAAATGATGGATTGCTGAAAAGGTGAGATATCAGTTAAAACAAAAAAGCAATTAAGAATTTCTTTGTTGTAACATCAGAAGGAAAACATTTAAATTTGCAAAAGATTAAGCACATAGTACGCAATGGAAAATTGTGCAACTTTATCTTCTTTTAAAGATTAGATTAGAAAAACAAAATGATAACTGAGAAAGAAAACTTTTTACGAAGACAGAGGAAACTTCACCAACAACTAACACATAGGGATCCTGTGAAACGTCTCTTTGTATTACTGGAATAGCCTCTTGATAAAAATTACAACGATTACAGCTTGCTTGGGCATAAAGATCAACCCTTAGTACTTCAAAGTTTGAAGTATTTATAATCAAGATTACAAACGACCCTGTCATCAATGATCAGGACGTGGCAGATGCTATTTTTAACTATCTAGATAACAAGATGCAAAAATATAGGAACTGATGATGATGCGTCGAATCTCTCATGCTGATTTTGGGGAAGACCGTTGGTGAGTCATTCATATGACTTTGACTGTGTTGGACACTGATTTGGATGAGACCTTTATATTTACTCAATCAATTCGCACAACTCATCCCATCCTTCTGTACCGAGGATGGTAAATTTCAATAGCCGGTGGTATATTTCATCCATCTCAGTATACTTAGCAAAAGTCGGCTTGGTGAGGAAAATGTACTTGATTTTGTGCTGTATGCTGAGGTCAGGTTGCAAAGTCTCCAAGAATGATTTGCCTGTGATGCTGCCCTGTATCCCTGAGAACTTGGAACTGTCTTTGGCCATGGTGGAAATCTTTTGCTTATAATTAGATAAAGTCATCAATTTATCATTTAGGACAAGTAAGCCAGGAAGGCCCTTTTTCTGTAAGGTCTCAAGCTTGTTAAAAAATATCTGAACTCCAATGTCCATGTTCTGAGCTTTCTCCTCCAACTACAACATTAATCCTCTTTTGGTCAACACTCTTTTGACTTCGAGGATAGTCTCTGTTCTGTCTTCAACTTTCAGGTCTTCAAGCTCTTCCTTGGTTTTTGAATTGAAAAACTTTATGATCTCGTTAGCTGCTGAGGGCATTTCACCCAGCTCTCTTCTTATCCTGTCAATGGCCTGCCTACTCTTTAGCAACAGATCATGTTTCTCGAACATGATTTGCACCATGGGCCAAATTTCGTTTATGGAGTTGGAGATATCTATCCAGATATTTTCCTTAGCCTCTGCTAATGTCTTACCTGCCACTTTTTGTTTCTGAAGTTGTTGTATTTCCTGCTTGAGCTTCTCTGATGCTTGTCTCTCAATGTTGTATCTTGTTTGGAAGGAAGACTTGAGTTCCTGGAGAATTTCAACCTCCATTTTCAGCCTATTGATCTTTGTTCCTTGCAGATTCATCTCCTCCAGGGACTTTGCTAGCTCCACAGTTTTTTCCAGTGCTGTTAATGGAGTTGCCGATGGAATCTCTGCTGTAGTGGTTGTTGGCACAACTGCTGTACTGACTTCTGCAAGGGGAACTGCACTCAATGGGATGAATTCCATCAAGGTTGATTGTTCCTTCTCTTTCAATAACCTTTCCAATTCTGCCTCCATTTCCTTTATCTGTGCGTTCTACTGCATGATTAGCTTCAACAATTCCTCTTTCTCGTCTTCTGCCTCATCTATTTCTTTTGCTTGTGAATCCTCTATTGGTGGAAGTTTCAGCTGTTTTCTCAGATATGCAATGTCAACATTTTTTTTCTTTAACATCTCCTCTGCTGCTTTTACATTCGAGGGATCATACCCAATCTCGAGCACCAACTCCTCTAAGGATTTTATTCTATTATCCTTTGCAAAAGAGGATATCTTTTCCAACTTCAATTGAGTCTGAACATTGTTTAGAGATACCTGTAACTTTGCTGCCATAGAGGAAGCATGTGCCAATGTGGAGAAAACCATTTCTCTAGTCTATCTGTGAAAATCCATCTGGTCAGCTGGATGGACTTGTTTGGTGTCAAAAACAATAGTTGACCTTTCGTAGTCAGTGATCTCTTTGGGTTGAGACACCTGTGCTTGTAGAAATGCCAGATGCATTCTTCCCTTCTCTGTGTCAAAAGATGACAATAGTCTGTGTTGTGTTGTGGAGGTTTGCTTCCAGAATTGAGCATAAGTGCTATTGGTCAGCATCTGGTTCTTCTTTTTAATCATGTCATATTTTTCGAAAATGTTCAGAGGTATAGATCCTTGTGGAGTTTGGGTGGTCACAACTATATCCATCTGCTTCTTTGAAGAAGAAGTGGACACCACCTGATGTTTTCCCTCAATCACTTTGGCAGAGTAGGGCTCTTCCTCACTAGACATGTGAGTAGCATGAGTGGTTTTGGGTCTCTTGTTGTATACCTGAAAATATTCTGCTGATACCTCAGTGATTGAAGGAGAGGCATCCTTTCTTGTTCTTTTTTCCTTTGTTGCCTGTGGAGTGGTAGTTTGTGAAAAAGAGACTGAAGGAGATTCTTGCTATTCAATATCTACCAGAGTATTTTCTTCCTACTCTGTCTGGTTCACATACTTTTCAATTTCTAGTTTGAGGGTGTGAGCATAAGGTGAACTTTTGTTTTTGGATCTCATCTCTGTAATGATCCCACTTGGATCATAACGCCAAATGAAACTGGTGCTGAATTTCATTTCCTTTAATAGTTTATCTGCCTCTTCCCCAGCAACTCGACTGTTGCAGATAAGCGATCCTATTTTCCCTTTAATCCTCATCTGCTATTTTTTCTTCAGAGACACAAAATGAATGTCATCTGAGTTTATCATTTGACAAATATAATCCAATGCAAATATTCGAACATGCACATACTTGGGCAATTTGTATGGAGCTAGTTCACACCCATACACTCTGATCTCTGTGTGATTCTGGTATAGGAACCATTCCCCAATCCTTGCGAGATCTGAAAGGTGCAGAACTCTTTGGATCTCCTCGTTTATCCTCGGTTCTAGTATTCCACTGAGCATGCCTACCACTGGGTGATAAAACAACTCGATGAATTGTTTGAAACTAAACTCAGTGGAGTTTCTTCTGAGCAGTGACATCCATAAAGTTACTGCTTGCGGTTTTTCGTCCTTGTCCATCTTCTGCATGAGAAAGGAAAATGAGTCTCTGATACGCAGAGAGTGTGAGTGGAATGCGAATGACTGAAACATGGTTGGAATTTAGTGAACAAGTGTCCGTTGGGCGAAAAAAGGACAGGTCAGGTGAACAACGGGTATGTGGCCAGTAATAAATGGCCAATGGGTCCTATAGAGCGTGAGGGGGCGAGGTGAAGGACATATGACGTGTGTACTCGATTGACGTGCATAATAGTGATTGGGAAATGAATGAAATAGATATGACCTGTAATGGTTAGATGGAGGGGATATGATGACAAGGTGATGAAAAGGGACTTGGAAGGGGTGTCTTTGGGGTGTGACATCTCTGGATGACGGTGGTGAGTTGGAAAAATGGTAAGCGGTAAATGTTTGGAGTGGGGGGGTTAAGATGCAATGGGATGATGCCACATAGGGATGGGGCCCACCTGGACACTGCTTCATTTCAGAACCGCCCCCCCTCGTCGTTAAAGATAGAAAGGTTGGGGGGGTTCGGGATCTCTGGCTGACCATTGATCTGAACAAAGCTAGGTCAGTCATTGTTCCGAACACACTCCTTAACCATCATGTTAGACACCCCCCCCCCCCACCGTTAAAAGTA
>ML785724.1:88513-106329 GCA_009831015.1 Picea engelmannii
GGGGGGGGTCTGAAATCTCTTGTGGACCGTTGATTTTCGCACTGGTGGGATGACCGTAGATCTGAGCGCACACTTTAATCACCTTTTCAGACCACCCCCCCTCAATGTTAAAGGTAGAACAATCGAGGGGGTCCAGAATGTCATCAGAGCCGTAGATCTGGGAACCAAAATCTCAGTCGTAGATCTAGGCCCGATCTTTAATCTCTGGGGTGCAATTCAATATATGAGGTGGAACTTAGGCTTAATGCCATTTTTTTTTGGGTTTTGGGTTTTGTGCACTGTTTCCTTTGATTTTGTCACCATGGGGTTAGAAAAACATTTCATCATCAAGATATGCATTTTTCATCGATCATCTTACATATTTTATTGAAAGGAAACTAACTAACCTATGTCCTAACCTACTCATTTTCACCTTTAGCCCAACTTAGACTGTTGGGCTAAGAAAATACTCTACCTTGGGGCTATTTGACCAAGATTAGACTGTTTGGTCAAATTTATTCACTAGCTAACCTAATTACTTGGCTAATATTAGATAGTTTAGCCAAGCTTATTCACTAATCCTAAATACTTAAATTTAAAAGACTTGGCCATGTTTAAACTGTATGGATCAAGTCATCATCATTTCATGGGGCTTTATCCATTTTCTTTTATGCCCTTTTTTATTTTTCTCATTTTTTATTTCTTTTTTCTTTCATTTCATTTCTTTTCTTTTTCTTTTCTTTTCTTTTCTTTTGTAGAATGCAACAATATCTGCAAGTCAAAAAACACTAAAGGAACAAAATTACAATCAACAGTTGATCCTATAAATTATAGGGTTATAACAATGTAGAGTCGAGTGGGAAACAATTTATGGCAAGCTGATCCATCTTTTAGAGTTCAATTTTTTATTTTCTATTGGAGGTTCTTTTGCATGTTCCATCGGGGATGTTTAAGTTTGACTTTGGTCCTAAATTTCTGCATGAAATTTTGTAAAAGAATGACTCTTTGGTGAATTGGAATGAAATAAAGGATTGCTTTATGTCTCATCTGTCTTGATTATCATCTTGGTGTCTTTACTTCTGTCTTTACATTTACTTCAACAACTGTTATATTCAAAAAATTACATAAAAAGTAAATTCCCAGTAAGATTTTTAATGATAAAAGGCTAGCCTAAGCACTGGTAATTAATACTTATGAGTTAGGATGTTATTTTTGTTGGCTATAAACATAGGGTGAGATTCTCATGTATTTTTATTTAGCCAAGCAGAATCTGAAAATGCCCGAGTAAGATCATTTAATATCTTTTCCTCAACATTTATTTACCTTTGCTTATGAACGTATGCCCTTTGGCTTATCTAATGCAGGTGCCACCTTTCAAAGAGCTATGCAAACATATTTTGACGATTTGATTAGTAAGATCATTAAAATCTACCTTGATGACTTAACAATATACTCTAAAATCCAATCATATCATTTTGGTCATCTGAGAAAATTTCTCATGCAATGTAGGAAATTTGGCATTTCTCTAAATCCTTCCAAGTCCATTTTTGGCGTTACCAAGGGAAAGATCCTTGGACACATCGTCTCTGATTCAGGAATAAACATTGATCCTGAAAGGATTTCTGCTATCCTTAATATTCCTACTCCCACTCCCAAGAAAGCAGTTCAAGATTTTATGGGGGTGATTAACTTTGTCCGTAGGTTTGTTCCAGATTTTGCTGTGATGGTCAAGCCAATTCATAATCTTCTTAAGAAAGATTGTTATTTTTCTTGGATAGATGATGTCGAAAATTATTTTGAAAGGATTAATAAAGAAACCAGTTCCGCACCGGTTTTGGCGAAGCCATATTTTGAGAAGGAATTCACGATATATACTAATGCCACCGAGGAGGCAGTTTCTGCTGTCTTCATGCAAAACGATGACCAAGGAAATGAAAAACCAGTGGCTTACATGAGTCAAAGTTTGTCTGATGATGAATTTAAATATTATTTTATTGAGAAACATGCTTTTTCTCTTATTAAGGCCGTTGAAAAGTTTCACCATTACATCTTAGGTAAGCATACAATGGTAAAATTCCCCTTATCTACTGTCAAGTTTTTGCTCTCACAAACTTATCTTTCAGAAGCTTGCACATTGGCTTGCCAAGATCCAAGAAAATTATTTAAATATCACGACTTCTACCACTATCAAGGGATGTGACCTAGCCCTTCACTTGGCTTAGCTTGCTGAGAATGGTGAAGAAATTGATGAAGAGGATAGTTCCCTTTCAACTCTCTTTTACATTGATGATCAAATCCTCCCCGTGTCTGAACATCCCTGGTACAAGAATCTAGTGTATTATTTACAGAGCCAAAAATGTCTGGACAACTTAAACACTCACCAAAGGAGAAGACTTCGTCTTGAATCTGCAAGATACGTCATTATAGGAGACTTCTTATTTTGAAGATCTGCCGATGGTGGGATGCTTCACTGTGTAAACAATGAAGACACACATAAACTATTGCAAGAAGCTCATGGGTCTTCAAGCTCTTTCATTCATGTAGGAGGTCATTTCTTTGAAAAACCCACTGCTTTCAATATTATTAGAAAAGGTTACTATTGGAATTCAATCTTTCATGACTCTTATGTTTTTTCGAGATCTTGTGACAAGTGCCAAAAATTTGCTGGGAAGGAATGCCTTTTAACCATGCCTTTACAACCTTTCCTACCAGATTTTCTCTTTTCAAAGTGTGGATTGGATTTTATTGGTCCTATTAATCCTCCTTCTTCAGCTAGACAAGTTTTTTTTTTTACAGCCACAGACTATTTTACAAAATGGGTTGAAGCTGTCCCACTCAAACATTCCACAGATGATCAGGTAATTTCTTTCCTTGAAAATAATATTTTTTCAGGATTTGGTCTTCCATTTGAAATTATTATAGACAATGGTCCCACTTTCATTTATGCTAAGATGATTCAATTTCTAGCCAAGTTGGGGGTTAAACATTTCACCTCATTAGCTTATTATCCCCAAGGAAATGGGCATGCCGAATATACCAACAAAAATATGGTAAGAATCGTCAAAAGGCTCATCGAAGATAAGCCTCGTCAGTGGCACACTCTTCTCACTTACACCCTCTTGGCCGATCGAACTACCGCCAAGGTAAGTACTGGTTGTACTCCTTTCCAGCTTGTTTATGGTCAATAAGTCCTCTTTCCAACTGAGATGGAACTTTCTTCCTTACGTTTGATGATACAAATGGAGGAATTAAATTCTTCAGATGTTTCACAAAGGATAAACACATTACTGGATTTTGAGGAACAAAGGATGTTTGCTTTGGATAATATTAAAAGGAGGCAACAAACTGTTAAGAAGTATTTCAACAAGAGTGTCAAGACTGTCAAGTTTAAGGTCAATGAAAAGGTTTTTCTATGGCATTCAACTCACGCCGATAGGGGAAGACATTCAAAATTTCAGAAATTATGGCTGGGTCCTTTCAAGATCGATTTTGTCTTAGGTACAAATTCTTACATTTTAAAAGACTTACAGGAGCGATTGTTTTCCTACAGCACTAACGGTTCCCACTTAAAGCATTATGTGGAACCAAATTGAAAAGTTCTAACGTTGTTTGGATTTTCTGTATTTTAGTAGTCTAGCTCTGTTTCTAGTTTCGCTATTTTTTTGTTTTCTACTTACAATAATTGATTTTTGTTCTATGTTTTAAGCATTTTCTACTGCTTTTTCATTTCTGTCATTTTATCTCTGCTATTTTAATTTTCTGTGCCTTTATTCTGATAGAATTATTATTTTCTTTGTCTTTTTTTAATTGATTTCGGTCAAAGAATAAGATGTTGGATCAGTTCTGCCACAATGACACTACTGCAAAGCATTGTTAGTCAATAAAAATCAAGCTTACACAACTGTTACAATTTTCCCTCTGAAGTACCCTTGAAATTGTTATATATTTCCATTGTTGTCTTATAAAGAATTGGTAATTTCCAACTTCTTCTTGCCATTTCTTCATCCATTGAGATTTGTAAGAGCAAGTCCAAAACTTTTATCCTTGAAGTTAAGAGCATATTCCGGTTGAATGATTATGCATACAGTGGTAAAACCCCTCATACTTAACACTTTCCATGAGTTATTCCCAAATTCCGGGTCATTTTTCCATTAAATCTGCTCACTTCCCCCTGTTGCATAATATTCTTGGTTATATATTCTTGACCTACTTTTCTTGGTCTACGAAATCATGAGTTTTGAGTTCTAAATTTGTTGGAAACAAATTTCCCCGTGGAGTCGCCAGTTTGTTGACAATTAAAATCACAATGAAGTTTTGCCTGCAAAGTGTTGCTAAAGCCTATTATTATAAAAGCTAAATAATACTAGTAGGTGGGACCCCCTTGTAGATTGGAGATCAGGTCTGGTTCTTATTTGATGTTGTGCTACTGTTCGATACTGCTTTCATGGTGATAATATATTGGTTTACTGGTAATGGATAAGGCATGTTCTGTGTTTTTTCTGTTGCTCTAGGCTCAAGTTTTATTCTACAAAAACCTGTGTTATCATTTGTTATCATTGCTATCTGTTATGGTATATATTAGTGGGAGACCTGCAGAATAAACATGTTAGCAACAACACATACAAGAAATTGGAAAGAAGTGAAATCAAGCAACAAAATACAAAAGAATTAAACTATGCAAACATACTACTATACATGCATTGGAATTTAAATGGTCATTATTAAACCTAGCAATAAGCTAATGGTTATGCGATTTATAGAGTTACTGGAAATATAATTGTTATGCATTACTGTATAGTTGGAAATAGTAATATGTGATGTGGTGGTACTCTTGGAAATTAAGGGTTGTGGGTTCCAATGCATGGTTCAATTGGATGAATTGTTGGATTAGTGGCTGGTGCGTACTAAGAAATTGAATGAACTTGAGTGTGGAGGTGACGTGAATTTACTGCATGTCACCCCTACTCCTTCCACTGACCACCACCCCAGTTGGGCTATTGTTCAACTGGGTTTTGCTGTGGTTAGGCTCCGACATTCAAGCAGAGAGGAACCATTTGTCCAACTTGCGTTTTAAGGTACGTTGATTACAGGTATGTGTTTTTTTTACCATCCATGAGTCTGCTCTAGTTATGAATGGATATTGGCTGGGATGTATTGTTTTGTTCTTTCCTTGAGTATGGAAATTGGTGAAATTATGACTTCTTTGGAATGAAGCATTGATGGTTTTCTCTGCAATAATGTTTGAAGTCACATGGTTATTGATCATGTTGAGTGTTAGCAACCATAGAGGCTCTCTATCATCCTTACTAGTTTTAGTTGGAGGGTTTCTTTTGTTTTTGAGTGGCTGGATGTCTTCATGCATTTCCTATCACCGTACCCAGTCTTTGGCTTTTATGGGGTTTTAATGGGTTGGAAGCGCCCCGTGTCACTGCGCATTGTTCACTTAGATGTTGGGTTTTTTTTTTTTGGATGGTCCTGCAGTGGGTTATATTGCCTCTTCTCGGCTCTATTTTCACCTTAGCATTGTAGCTAGTTGACTGGGAAGCCACAAGGGCTATATCCTTCGTGTACTAAAGTATCATTACAAGGCCAAAGTGGATCCCTGCTCCTCTGTTCATAGCCTCTCCTGTCACAGTATTCGTCACCCTGTCCACCAAGTGAATTGTGGTTTTCTCTGTGGGTACACCATCAATCTTGAAGGTTTTCACCATTGAGAGGAGTCGACTCTAGCCTCCCTGGGTTGGTTCACAGAGTAAACCCTTGACTCCTCAAGTCCAAAGATTGATAGAGAAGACCGTTTTGGCCTGTCGGGTTGTTGGCAGCCATTGTCATTCCTATCTTTTCTTTACAAGCTGCCTACACAAGGGTTTTGAACCCTCAATACTCGTCGCATTTAAAAAAAAAAGAACAACACTATTATCTTTCGTTTTCACATACCTGCTTTTCGTTTTCATTTTCATGACTGGAAGCGTGAAAACCTATAGTTGGCATGCATGTTGATTGCATTAAAATGATCATTTGGTTTATCATGAAACTACTTGAACCTGGTTACCACTCCTTGGTCTCAAAAACACCTTGATTTCATATGTATCGAACCACCACTCACTTTTCATTTGACCATTATCAATATGGTTTCGATTTATAAATTCGTTGATGCAATGGTTATTTGATGTTTTGGTGTCTTTGATCAATTCGTTGATGCAATGGTTTTATTGAACACATTAATTTTGGGTCAAATCGTTGGTGAAATGTTTGACATATTGGTGTTTCTTTTAAAATCGTGCAAATAACATTGTTTATTTAACATTCGGATCGATTTTTGGTTATGAATACCATGGTTTTTAATGGTTATGTGATAATCCATTTGACATGTTGTTTACAATGCTTTTGATATACGCTATTGTGATTTGAATGAAACATTTTACCAAGGCGCCGTCAATTGTATAGCCCGACATGATATGTTTGCATGGTTTCAATTACTACACCACCCTCACACGCATAAGAATTAACGCTCTGTCTTGCATTTCGGGTTGCCTTTGCCTGTTTTGGGGAAGCTGCGGTAATAATGGTTCTGTGTCTACCCTGTCAAACCCCCTCGCCGATTACCCTATTAATCTTGTGCTATTTTCTATGGCTCCTATAGTGCGAATCGAATCCAACGACGTCCAAACTTTGCTGTTATTTGATAACGTCCGAGAGGACCTAGAGAGGAATGGTTGGTTGGTTTTTATTGAGAAATTCGAGGGTTTCAACCTTGCAGTCGCTTAGCAATTTTCACTCACATTCGATGGATGCAGGGCCAAATTTGGGGACATCCAACTCGAATTGAATGAGGATTTCCTCATCTCAGCCACTGGTTTGCCAGCCAAAGGGCATAAATGGTTTAAAAATTCGAAGGTGGATGAAGTGCCATGGCCACTCCTGTTTACCTCAAGGAAAATCAATAGTTGCGACAAAGGTATGCTTGTAACAGCTCTTAAGTCTAGGTGGCATGATTTGTTGGCCATTATCAAGAAATTCATTACATGCGAGGATAGATACGGTTTAGTTTTCCTATACCACCTACGACTGCTCATGCGTTTCATAGATTTTCCTTTAAATATGCCACATTTCCTCCTTCGGAGTTTGTATAAAATGGATAAACGTTTCAAGAGGGAGAAAGCCGATTCCAGCCTCTTCCACCACTGTTTGATTAAAATTATTTTAGTTCATCATTTGAGGTTGAGTGGCGACTATTGGGAAGCTTTCTTGCTGAGGAATATCTTTGCCAATCCTAAAATTGGTCAAGTTGACAAAACTGTGGTCATAGAAACCCTTGTCGGGCCTATCGTGCCCCCTCCTACACTCTTACCCTCTGTTGAACCCTCGACCTACCCGAACAATAACCTACCTGACACCCTACTTGACTCATGTCTAAAAGACAGTGCTAAGCCTGTTAAGAGGTCTGCAAAGAAAAAGGGTAAGGGTAACAATGCTGTCAATTGCAAGGGTAAGAAGGCCGCGCACTGGGTATCAAGGTGTGCTCGCAATAAACCTAAAAAAAACACAGACCAGAAACCAATTTTGTTGAGTGAAGATTCCGATTCCGAAATCGAGCGGTTTCTAACCGAGGAGTATCCATACTCACACAGACTTTGTTCAGTCAATCCCTATGACTACGTGACGAACCTCCCGCCATGCCTTAGAGATGACCCCAACTTCCCCGGGATCAAACTTGACAGTAGAACTGCTGGCAAATTAAGAGATTCTTCACCTGTAATAACACAACCTGATCAACCACAGTGCAATGAATGCAACTCATGGCTTGACCGATATTATACAGATGTCCCTTTGCTCCAATCCCAAATCAAGTCCTTGGAGGACTGAGTAAATGTGCTAACCAAAGAAAATGACAGGCTGCTAGCTAATGATAAAAGGCAGAAGACTACAGGCTCTGTTATTTTCAAAAATGTAGAGGCGGCCACTGCCATTGTTAATTCAAAAATAGTTTGATCGAATCAAATCCCTGAAACCAAGGTATGGTATTTCAACAATGATTTTAGAATGATTTTGTTTGTTTTGAATTAGCATAAAGGATTTGTTTTCTCAATCGCATCTATTTTTGTTATGATTGAATTGATACAATATGATTCTATCTGTAAATAATAACTAGCTACAAAATAGTGAGATTCTGTAGCTAGTCATAAAAATTTGAATTTTTGTTGATTTTACAACTAAACACCATCTGAAATCGTGTATTCTTGTGCAATTTCAGGTACACATGAATTTTAAAGCAGCTTGGATCGACTGTGTCATATTTGAACATGCTTTTTCTTTACATACTTTTGGATTAGGCTGTTAGTCTTAGATAGAAATAGGAATTTGGGAGATTGTTCCCATAATTTTTGCAACAATTTTGATAATTCCACAAGGAATGTTTTCATCCTGTGGCCTTTATATATCTATTATTTTTGTAAACAAACCATCACTGCTTGGGAGCAGAGACTATGGATTGATGATGATTCAGACTTGAATGAAAGTGGATGTTTGTACGACTTTAGCTTCAATATATCATACTTTTGTTCAAGTTTTTGTTCATTTCAATTTGTAATCAAATTATTGACTACTTTATATATCATAATTTGTTACAGTTTGATGTGATGCGATTTAAATAGTGTCCATATTTGATGTCTCTCATTTTACATACGGAAATTATCTTTGTTTTAATTTAATGAGCATAAGGTTAATCTTCTTTGTTAAATGAGCAGTTATATACAAATCTTTACAGTAGGATTTATCTTAATGTTATCATTTGTAAATTATAAAGTTGTTGTTGCTACTTCCTTTACATGTTCTGTTGTTAGCATTCAAAAGCGTTGTTGCTTCGTGTTTATGCGAAGTATTGGAAAATCTGGTGCGGGTTGGCCTCATCAAACAATGAACGTAGATGCCTATGTACATGACAAGTAGGAGATGATAATTTCAGGTTAGTTTGCTATTTTATTTTAATAGTTTAATTAATATGAGAATTCTTTGTAGTTTAGATAAATATATAATAAAAATTATTATTTCTATTGCTTAGTTAGATAGCTATCACTTCATTTATTTTTCATAAAAATTATAAAAATAAAAAAATACTAGCTTCGCTGTCATAAGACAATTCATATATGATTTTGCAGATTTCGATCAAAATTTGCATTTTGTAAATATTGTATAGTTAACGGAGATTTAATATATCTATGCACTGTATATTTAATAAGTAGAACTATTATTTTGTTAGCCAGTAAAACTGTAAATATATGTTAGAATTGTATATAGGTTGCAGTAGCTGTTTTTCACTTAGATTAGTTTCTTTAGCTTAGTTTTTCTTTTGCTTTCCTAGGAATTAGATCGGCTAACGGAGCCGCTAAACCCATCGGAGTGGATTAATCCTAACGGCTTGGGTTATTTAGACAACCTCGGACTGGATTCACTCCTCCAGTTGACGAGTGGTCAATTTCGCCCGTCAACAAATGGTGTTAGAAGGAGGGCCTGAAAATTATTAATGTCACGAGGCAGTCATAAGACTCCTCCACCACCCAACCACTCACCTATAGTGACAAGAATTCATTCAAACGAAAACATCATCCCTCAAACAACAACCACATCAAATGACTATCTACGGATCACAGTTGAACCAGTAACCCCAAATCCTACAGGTGGTGACGTACAAGAGATTGTCCGCCAATCTGTCATAAGAACACATAGTGCCTTCGCCCGTTTAAGGCAACCAAATCGACCTTTGGACCAACCATTAGATTTCTCTGATATCAGAGAACAACTTGGAGGCACTAACCTCACTTTAAACCCTACAGATCCAATCCTCACTCCTGCAGCAGGAGGATCTGGAATACCACCCTCACCACCTCCATCATCCCCTTCTTCTTCTGGAGAAGAATCCTCTGAAGAAGGCAGTTCTTCTTCCTATCCTTCCACACCAATGGCCAACCAGAACAATCCTTCCAGACCCTGGCTCGACCAAGATGCAGTAGCCCTACCCGGGCCTCAACATCCCTTGCCCAAACATCCGAAGAAGTGGCTCCCCAAGTTCGACCCGGGCTCTAAACAGATCGCTGAAGATCACATCAAAAAGTTTATGTTATCCATTAGACTCCGTAATGTCGAGCATGAAGACGTAGTCAATAGATTGTTCCCCTACACTTTCGAGGGCAATGCCTCTACCTAGTACTTTTCCCAGCAACCCCATACCATCATGTCATGGGAGAAGTTTGAATCTTGATTTCTTGAGAAGTTTGGAGACGATAAGTCCCCAGAAGTTCTAGTCATGGAGATTTCTAGTTTAAGAATGAACCCGAAAGAGAAAATCAAAGACTTTAACCAAATATTCTTAACACTAAATAACCGAATCCCTACGGATTCGATGCCTGCTGAGAATCTTATCATAGCATATTATACGAAATCCTTACATCAAAGTATAGACATTTGGGTAAAGAGATCCAAGAAAGACACATTGTTATAGGCCTTCGAAGAGGCCAGTCAGATTGAGAAAGACATCCTCAGCTTAAAAGACACTACTAGCAATGAAATAGAAACTAGTTCATCTTCCAAAAAGAAAATCGAAATCCTCCCTAGACCCACCCAAAATAAAACACAACCTGAAAGCTCAGATTTAGAAAACTTAACAAAAGTCATTCAAAAACTGTCAAATCAAGTTATAGATTTGAAAAGGACGACCGAAGAAGCTTCTTCGAGAAAAGGGCCTTACAAACCCCCGTTTAGGAAGCCTTTTCCCACCAACCGACCTAATTCAAATACCGAAGGCTTAAATCTAGAAACCCTGCAATTCGCTATTCAAACGATTCTAGAAGCCCAGGATAACTTGATGCCTCCTAAGATTCCTGAGGAAGTACTTGAACAAGAGACAGTTGAAGAAGATGAATATTCTCCGAACATTTTTGGACACTTCTCGGATAGCATTTTTCAAGCTAATTTCGAGACAGTACATCCCTACAATACTAGGAGTAAGACAACAAACAAACCTTCTTTTGAAAACACTACGACTTTACCCCCAAAATAGTCTAGATCAACTGAGACTAAACAAAGTCATGTAAACCCAAACTTAGATTATGATTTAGTTGAATATCTAAAAAAGTTAAGGGCTAACATTTCTGTTTATGAATTATTAAAATTTCCTTTTCTGCTACAAAAAATGTTACAGAATATTGCAGAGAACAACAAAAACGGTAATCCAAGAAGTAACAAAGTTTTTCAGAATAACCCAAAAGTTCCTCAGAAGGCCTCCACCAAGAACAATTTTGATCCTCACAAGAAGAGAGACCTTCCTGTAAATAATGTAACAAATGTAGATAAATTAGCTTTAGAGGCTGCGAGTAAAAAGCCACAAGCTTCCACCATTAGTACTCGCATAAATGTACCTCCATTTTTGTTAACTTTTGAAATCTTTAATAGGAACGTGCACAATTGCATGGTAGACTCAGGAGCGTCATCCAATGTAATGCCATGGTCTGTGTGTCAGAAGATTAATGCTGAAGTTGAACCATCCACCTTAAAGATCATCCAACTTGATCAAACTAGTGTTAAGGTTATAGGCGAATTAAGGAATGTGCTTATAAGATTATCGTATAACCCCAAAGTTCATCAAGTGATTGATATTATTGTTGTGGATATTCCAGAAGTTTATGGTTTATTTTTAAGCAGAGACTGGTCAGAGCAACTACACAGCTATTTCGCGACATATTGGTCTCACTTGTGGCTGCCCGAGAATGGAAAGCCCAAAAAAATCAAGGTAAATCGTGAACGTTACCTAAAGTTCATAGTGACAGATTTAAATGATCCCAATGAAACACTTACACCTTCTGTCGATTCACCCAAAATACAAGGGATGGATACCTTTTTCAAAAATTTCATGGCCGAGACTTCCGCTATCGCTAACCTGGAACAACAGTCCGAGATTGTGGCATATATGCAGCCAACAGTTTCTACCCAATGGTCTCATGCACCCAACAAAAATCAAATATGGTCTCTTTACTTTGATGGGTCAAAGTCCAAGGAAGGAGCTGGTGCGGGCTGTGTTATTATTGATCCAGTAGGTAACAAAACCCTGATTGCATGCAGGTTAGAGTTTGAATGTACAAACAACACAACAAAATATGAGGCTTTATTGCAAGGCCTCAGGAAAGCATTAGATATGAACATTCAAAATTTGACTGTCTTTGGCGATTCAGAAATCGTGGTTAGACAGGTAAGAGATTCTATCCACTGTTTATCTCCACATCTTAAAAGCTACCAATCTGAGGTATGGAATTTGATGAATAAGTTTTCTGCTTTTAACATAAATTCTATTCCTAGATTGAATAATTCGGAAGCCGATTTGTTAGCTAACGTAGCTTCGAAATTATTTCCTACAGAAGGCTTGTCCCTGAATGCATTCTCCGTCGAACTGTTGTTCAGGCCATCCATTCTCGACAACATCACAAATTGGAGAGTCTTCGACGATGATCAACAAATTATTAGTTTCCTGCATATGGAAGAAACTTTCCAAGGCGCAGTAATCGACGAATGCACTCATGACGAGAATCTTCACGATTTCACGGTAATACCAGATCTGAGATCTCCTGAATCATCATCGGACATGGTAAATTCTATCCCTAAATCTGTAGTTAGATTAGAAAAATTTTATGATCTTCAAGACAAATTCAAAAAATCGGTCAATTGTAAAACAAATAGTTCCTCTTTATCGTATGAAAAAGTAAACTTGGGAACTAATGATAATCCACAGTGCATTAATTTAGGGGTGGGGTGTTTTGAACAAGAGAAATCCGCGTTTATTAAATTGTTTAAGGAATTCAAAGATGTTTTTGCATGGACGTATGATGACCTAAAAACGTTTGATCCTAACATCATACAACACGTCATTCCTATGAAACCCCAAACCTTGCCGTTTCAACAAAAGTTAAGAAAAATGCACCCTAAACTCAAACCGACCGTAAAAAAATAATTAAATAAACTCCTGAATGCTAATATAATTTTCCCAGTTAGGCACACGCAATGGGTCTCTAATTTGGTCCCTGTCCGGAAGAAGAGTGGTGAAATCCGACTATGTGTCGATTTCCGAAACCTTAATCGAGTGTCTGATAAAGACAACTACCCTGTCCCACCCATGGAACAGATCCTTCAACATGTATCTGGTTCTGAAAGACTATCCTTATTGGATGGTTTTTCAGGGTGAAACCAAGTCCTGATGTCTCCTCCAGACCAACTTAAAACTACCTTCCGCACTCCATGGGGCACCTATGATTATAGGGAAATGCCCTTTGGACTCATTAATGCTGGTGCCACTTTTCAGAGAGCGATGGACATCGCTTTCCGAGGATTAATCAATCAATCTGTCATAGTTTACCTAGATGATGTTACTGTATTCTTGAAAAACAAAGATGATCATCTAGCTCATTTGAGATTCGTTCTACAGCGATGTCGTAAGTACGACATTTCCTTGAATCCTAAAAAATCTATCTTCGCAGTAGAACAAGGTAATCTATTAGGATTTATTGTATCAAGCAAAGGGATGATTATCGACCCTGAAAGGACTCAAGTTATCTCGAAACTTCCCCCTCCCTCATCAAAAAAGTCTGTGCAGTCTTTCTTAGGCCAGATAAACTTTGTCACGAGATTCGTCCCCAGTTTTTCAGAAATGGTGAGACCTTTACAAAATTTAATAAAAAAGGACGCACAATATCATTGGGGACCCTTAGAAAACCAAGCTTTTAATTCAATAAAAAAGGCCATAATAGACGCTCCTTCTCTGATGAGCCCCGACTTTTCGCAAGACTTCACTCTCTACACATTTTCTTCTGACTGCTCCTACGCTGCTGTCCTAACTCAAAAGAACGCTGAAAACAATGAAGTCCCAATTGCCTTTATGAGATTTTCTTTCAAAGGTGCAGAACTTAATTACCCAACGGTATATTAGCAAGCCTATGATGTTTTTAAAGCAGCAAAGCACTTCCAATCTTATCTTTTGAAATCTAGGACGAAAATTATTGTCCCTTACCCGGCCGTCAGAAATTTGTTAGTGCAGAAAGAACTGGGTGAAAAGAGGGCGAACTGGGTCACCTCCTTACAAGAGTATGACATAGAAATCACCCCAGCATAAATAGTGAGAGGCCAAGGGCTATGTAGGTTATTCGCTGACTCAGCAACAGGACAACAAGAAGAAAACGATGTGTCAAACCCAGGACAACAAAACCAAAATTCAATCTGTTGTGCACAAAACTCTGTTAGTCCTTGGTATGACGATATAAAATTCTGTCTTGAACATGGGTCAGCCCCCGTCACCTAGATTCCACTAAAAGAAGAGTGCTAAGATTAAAATCTGCCTCCTTTCAGTTGATTAATGGTATTCTGTTTCGTCAAAATTTTGATGGAGTACTAATGCACTGTCTTGAGAAAGATGAAGCAGAAAAGGTCTTATTAGAATTGCACGCAGGAGAAGATGGTGGGAATTTTGGTGGGGATACCACTGCCCATAAAGTATTAAGAGCAGGTTATTACTGGCCTACACTTTTTATAGATGCTCATGCCTTGTGTCACAAGTGTATTATTTGTCAAAAAGCATCCAGGTGGATACAGAAACCAGCCTTCCCTTTGCAGCCTGTTTCAGTAGACTCCCCTTTTCAGCAGTGGGGTCTTGATATTATAGGTCCAATCAATCCACCATCCTCACAACAACACAAGTTTATCATAACAACCATGGATTACTTCACCAGGTGGTCTGAAGCTGCCCCATTAAAAGCTGTAAATACCAGTCAGGTAATTTCCTTTTTAAATTCGAATATTATTACTCGTTTTGGTATCCCTGACTGTTTAGTATTCGATAACGCTTCCTATTTTTCGTCTCTTGAGATGAGTGAGTTCGCTCTAGAAAAAGGAATTAAATTAAAATATTCTACCAGCTATTACCCTCAAGGCAATGTATTGGCATAATCAACTAATAAGAATCTGATTAAAATCATCAAGAGAACGGTATCTGAAAATCACAAAAATTGGCATAATGCACTGTTAAACGCAATCTGGGATGATAGAGTAACTCCGAAAACTGTTGTGGGTAACTCTCCTTTCTTTCGCGTCTATGGAAGAGAGGAAATTCTGCCACCACATATTCTTCTTCCCTCACTGCAGCTATCACAGAAAATACAGGAAGAGAACTGCCCCCCTTTGGAGAATCAAATTAACGCATTAATAAAACTAGAGGAAGTGAGGGCTCAAGCAAAACAAAAGTTGGATCAATATCAACTAGTGGTTAAAAGATGGTTTGATTCCAACTCTGCCTCTGACAGAAAATTTGAAGTAGGTGACCTTGTCCTAAAATGGGACAAACCACATGAGGGAAAGGGAGAGCATACGAAGTTCCAGAACTTATGGCTAGGACCGTTTTTAATTGTTGAGAAATTAGGTCCTAGCTCTTTCAGATTACAGAGTCTAGAGGGACATCCAGACACCTATCCGGTGAATGGCCAAGCTTTAAAAAGGTATTTTGCTTGATGACAACCCTGTGTACACTGTGTAAATATTTTTCCTTTGTTTGCCTTTCATTTTCTTTTTCTGTTTTGGTTTTGATTTCTCCCTTACGCTTATCAGTTTTTACTTTTGAAATACATATACCTGCATCATGAACTGTTCATATTAAGAGAACATAAAATTTTTCCTCAAAAATGACTGTTGAAAGATTATCTAAACATCAATTATGATATGCTTCTGAAATTTACAACAATGTTAAAGAAGGCCTGTTGTTTGAAAAGAGTTTATTGATTTCAATCTGTGATTGAAGCCTGTCACGATCATCCATTTTCTTCTTACGCTGTCCCTGTTCCTTAAGGGAACAACTCAAAAGATGTCTCCCTGCCTCCGAAGGTCGGTTTATTAACAAACTATCTCTAGATCTTAAAGAAGAACAGTTTAAAAATCTTTCTCAAGGTCTGTAATTTATTAAAATATGTCCAAAATATCACAATTTTCAGCGTCACCCTGCTCAATTATATATCTTTAAAAACCAAATAAATCATTAAAGAGGTGTGGGAAGTGCTTGTAAACCTGTTGGGACACTGAACAGGTCTACTGGCAGCGGGTAAATGCATGCATGCCACCAAGATAACTTCACCGTGGTACTGAACAAGCCTGCTAGGAGCGAAGCAATGTCGAGTATATGAAAATTCTCAGATTTGTAATATTTTGACCTTAAATGTCCTTCATTCTGATCTGGAACTTCTTGACAGGATACGGATATCAGAGTGGGTTAAATGGAAACCCTGTCGAGGCTATGGATGCCTGCTGGCAGCAGTGGATCTATCAACATTATTGGAGATTTTATCCTTAATATCATGACTCGCTTTTATTAATACTGTTATCAGTTTTCATCTTTTAAAATAACCAGCTGGAATTTTTGATTGATGATGATGTTTAAACAATTTTCTGGTTGTTTTTGAGTTAGAATTATTCTCATTATCCTAATCTGGATTTGTTCATTTGGCAGAGATAACTGCTTCTACGAGTGTGTCGACATTGTTGGCAGCCATTGTCATTCCTATCTTTTCTTTACAAGCCGCCTACACAAGGGTTTTGAACCCTCAATACTCGTTGCATTTAAAAAAAAAAAAGAACGACACTATTATCTTTCGTTTTCGCATACCTTCTTTTCGTTTTCATTTTCACGACTGCAAGCGTGAAAACCTACAGTTGGCATTCATGTTGATTGCATTAAAATGATCATTTGGTTTATCATGAAACTACTTGAACCTGGTTACCACTCCTTGGTCTAAAAAACACCTTGATTTCATATGTATCGAACCACCACTCACTTTGCATTTGACCATTGTCAATATGGTTTCGATTTATAAATTCGTTGATGCAATGGTTATTTGATGTTTTGGTGTCTTTGATCAATTTGTTGATGTAATGGATTTATTGAACACATTAATTTTGGGTCAAATCGTTGGTGCAATGTTTACGCGAAGTATTGGAAAATCTAGTGCGGGTTGGCCTCATCAAACAGTGAATGCAGATGCCTATGTACATGACAAGTAGGGGATGATAATTTTAGGTTAGTTTGCTATTTTATTTTAATAGTTTAATTAATATGAGAATTCTCTGTAGTTTAGATAGATATATAATACAAATTATTATTTCTATTGCTTAGTTAGATAGCTATCACTTCATTTCTTTTTCATAAAAATTATAAAAATAAAAAAATACTAGCTTCGCTGTCATAAGACAATTCATATATGATTTTGCAGATTTCGATCAAAATTTGCATTTTGTAAATATTGTATAGGTAACAGAGATTTAATATATCTATGCACTGTATATTTAATAAGTAGAACTATTATTCTGTTAGCCAGTAATATTGTAAATATATGTTAGACTTGCATATAGGTTGCAGTAGCTGTTTTTCACTTAGATTAGTTTCTTTAGCTTAGTTTTTCTTTCACTTTCCTAGGACTTAGATCGGCTAACGGAGCCTCTAAACCCGTCGGAGTGGATTAATCCAAACGTCTTGAGTTATTTAGACAACCCCGGACCGGATTCACTCCTCCAGTTGACGAGCGGTCAATTTCGCCCGTCAACACGGGTTTACTGTTGGTCGTTATAGATTGATGTGTATTGTCAACAAAGTTGATTACCAGCTTGCCCCGTTGATTGTGTGACATTGGTGTTGGTTTTGGTATCTGGTTACTGCATTTTTATATGATTGAGTGGTTAAAACCAACATGTCTAATTGGGTGAGTTGATTAATCAAATACATAGTTGTTGCCTCGTGTTTATTGAATGGATGACCTGACACT
>ML785724.1:111124-162345 GCA_009831015.1 Picea engelmannii
AGCACTGGTTCATTAAGCTATTCTGATAAGTAATCTCTCCATTGTGCTATCTTAGTATCCCATTGATCCACCTACTGAAAAGTATTCAATTCTTAAGTTACGAGGCATACTTAGCTTACAACCCTAAGTAGTTTCCTGGAGTGATAACACCATCCACTATGCATGTTTGGTTATTTAAATGTGTTATCAAATATGGGTACGAGTTGTTACACAGTATGGTTTTGGTTGCAGTTTTATTGATTTGAGAAATATTGTTGTTGCCTCCTTGTGTTGATTGATAGCTCAACATGATGGGTCAAAATAAAATGTTGTGACTGTGTGTTTTAAAATGGCCAGATTGGAACATTGAAATCATGGTAACTATGGCATGGTTGTCCACTGTGTTGATATCAATATTAATTGATTGCCATTGGAGGAAGTCATGGGTTTTTGAGCATGGCTTGTTGCAATTTGTTCAATTTTTGTAAAATCAGGCTTGCTGTTGATGCCTCGTTGAATTATATGGATAGCCCATCATTTTGATTGTTTAGAGTCAAAGAAAATTAGGCTTGCACAGTCTCATAAATACACTTGCTTGATTGAATTGTTTTGTGGTTTCTACAACGTAGCATGAGTTGGAGTGGTAATTGTTGTCTGTATGAATGTCATACATTTTAAACAGCCATAGGCACGAGTTCTGTAACTATATAACCTCATTTCAATTCAATTGGTTTAAGGATAGAATCAAGCATGACCTTTGATTTATATTTGATGATTGAATTAATTCACAAGCAGTGATTGATTTTAAATGTTGGACAAAGTGGAAATAAGTGATTGTTTATGCTTTTGGGAATTATTTTTTTATTGAATGGATAAATAAGAGGAACATAGATCCCCTACAGATTGATGTGGAATGCATACTGTCTTGTTTGATGACACTATGTTAAATATTTGATTAAGAACAACGAGATTGCTAATGCATAGGGTTGTTTGAATTATACAGATTAGTTGTTTATTGGGCTACAATGTTCATTTGGTTGGTGTATTTCTTTTTACAGAATGGTTTTATGGATTACTTAATTAATTTTATGAACATTACCCACTCTCTTTCCCACCATTATTTTTCTTTTCTCTAATTACAACCACATCACCTTCCCACATTCATTTTTCACTCCCTATTCTAAAATTGATTACAGTCAAGAATAATTTTGTATTAATACATTTGGAAGTCACGGTTCCTTGGTTGTATCACAGTGATGATTTTCTTTGGTTTGCATTGCAGTTGATTGTTTTTGTCTTTGAGAAGAAATCACTTTCTTTTCCCCCTCATAATATCATTTTTCACTCAATATAAGCCCCTCACATATCCCATAACCTTTTGTTCACCCCCTGCTCATTGATGAATGGTTAAGCAATTTGTATGGATTGGATTGCATGGGTTTGATATCTTGTTGAGCCAAAATCTATTTCATATTTTTAAAGATTTATCATGTATGGTTATTTAAAATACTATTTTCTAATAAATCACGCATACATGGATGATCTATTCAAACAAAAGGAAGAAAACCGAGGCCTTCCATGCCTTTGTCAAACAGAAATCCGCTACTACCTCGTCCGCATCTTTAGATAATTCTAGTAAATCTGTGTCCTCCCACATGCATTGGAAGGACGATCTCTCTCATATGATAAACAAGATGAGGCTTAAATATTCCACATAGCCTAAAGCAGGTTCAGAAGAACTAAAAGATGATAGCATCAACAAGGGAAAGATTGCCTCACAAACTGGAAAATATGGATTTTAAATTTATATATTGTTGATGACAGTTGACTTCAGATTTTCGTATAGCACGCTTTTGGATATGTTGGTAATATATTTTGGAAATAATTGAAACCATTATTGAGATAAATTTCCAAATGTTAATATGATGATGGGAGTCACAAGGAGGTGTGTTTCTACTTAAATGACTAGTATGTTATGATTGTTAAGAACCAAAGGGAGTCACAAGGGGTCCCACCTACTAGTTATTATTTATTTATAACCCTTATTATAATTATTAATTCCCCCCCTAACTAAAATTTGGTTGAGTCTTTTAATTAACTTAACTAATGAGTTGGTTCAACTACTTCAACCAATTCCAATTTGCTTAAGGGAAAAAGAAAGGGAGGAACAAAAGGAGGACAGAAGGAGAAACATACTAAGTTTTTTTCTTTGAGTTTATTCTAAGATAGTTCAATTTTCATTCATTCCTTAATTTATCACAAACCTGATTCTTTTTATGATAGCAGGGTCTTATTGTAGACAACAAGATTTGGGGCTGAATTACATCATTCAGACACTTGTTTTTAAGAGGTGTTGATCTATCTTTGATAGTCTATGTAGACTTATCTATTTGTGAATTAGTTTTCATGACTGACAAAGGCTATTGTGCAGAGTTGAGTGGGAAATAATCTGTGCCAAGCTGATCTAGCTTTTAGAGTTTGCTTTTTGATTTTCTGTCGGAGGTCCTTTTGTATGTTCCATTGAGGATGTCTAAGTTTGACTTTGGTCCTAAATTTGTGCATGAAATTTTGTAAAAGAATGACTCTTTGGTGAATTGAAATGAAATAAAGGATTGCTTTATGTATCATCTGTATTAATTATCATCTTTTTGTATTTAATTATGTCTTTACATTTATTTCAACAACTGTTATATTCATAGAATTACATAAAAAGTAGATTTCTAGCAAGCTTTTTATTGATAAAAGATTGGCCTAAGCACTGGTAATTAATACTTGTGAGTTAGGATGTTATTTTTGTTGGCTATAAACATAGGGTGAGATTCCCGTCTATTTTTCTTTATCCAAGCAAAATATGAAAATGCTTGAGTAAGATCATTTCATATCTTTTACTCAACATTTATTTGATGACCATATTCCCCAGTACGGTCGCCAAATAAATGTTGAGGAAAAGATATGAAATTATTTACTCAAGCATTTTCAGATTTTGCTTGGCTAAATCAAAATAGATGAGAATATCACCCTATGTTTATAGCCAACAAAAATAACATCCTAACTCACAAGTGCCTAGGCTAGTCTTTTATCAATAAAAAGCTTGTTGGAAATTTACTTTTTATGTAATTTTCTGAACATAACAATTGCTGAAATAAATGTAAAGACAGAAGTAAAAAACCAAGATGATAATCAAGACAGATGAGACATAAAGCAATCCTTTATTTCATTCCAATTCACCAAAGATTCATTCTTTTACAAAATTTCATGCAAAAAATTTAGGACCAAAGTCAAACTTAGACATCCCCGATGGAACATACAAAAGGACCTCTGACAGAAAATAAAAAAACTGAACTTTAAAAGTTGGATCAACTTGCCACAGATTGTTTCCCACTTGACTCTGCACAATAGCCTTTGTCAGTCATGAAAACTAATTCACAAACATACAAGTCTACACAGAATATCAAAGATAGATCAACACCTCTGAAAAACAAGTGTCTGAATGATGTGATTCATCCCTGAATGTTGTTGTCTATAATAAGACCTTGCTATCTTAAAAATAATTAGGCTTGTGATAAATTAAGGAATGAATGAAAACTGAACTATCTCAACATAAACTCAAAGAGCAAACCTTAGTATGCTTCTCCTTCTATCTTCCTTTGTTCCTCCCTTTCTTTTTACTTAAAGCAAATTGGAATTGGTTGAAGTAGTTGAACCAACTCATTAGTTAAGTTAATTAAAAGACTCAACCAAATTTTAGTTAGGGGGAAAAGTAATAATCATAATAAGGGTTATAAATAATAACTAGTAGGTGGGACCCCTTGTGACTCCCTTTGGTTCTTAACAATCATAACATACTAGTCAATTAAGCAAAAACACACCTTCTTGTGACTCCCATCATCATATTAACATTTGGCAATTTATCTCAATAATTTTTGCAATTATTTCCAAAATATATTACCAACATATCCAAAAGCGTGTTATACGACAATCTGAAGTCAACTGTCATCAACAATATATAAATTTAAAATCCATATTTTCCAGTCTGTGAGGCAATCTTTCCCTTGTTGATGCTCTCATCTTTTAGTTCTTCTGAACCTGATTTAGGTTGCGTGGAATCTTTAAGCCTCATCTTGATGATCATACAAGAGTGATCGTCCTTCCAATGCATGTGGGAGGACACAGATTTACTAGAATTATCTAAAGATGCAGAAGGGAAAGTAGCAGCTTTCTCTTTGACAAAGGCATGGTGGGCCTCGGTTTTCTACCTTTTATTTGAATAACTCATCCTTGTATGCGTGATTGATTAGAAAATAGTCTTTTAAATAACTATACATGATAACTCTTTAAAAATATGAAATAGATTTTGGCTCAACAATATATCAGACCCATGCAATCCAATCCATACAAATTGTTTAACCATTCATCAATGACCAGGTGGTGAACAAAAGGTTATGGGATATGTGAGGGGCTTATATTGATCGAAACACGATATAACAAGGGGGAAAAGAACGTGATTACTGCTCAAAGACAAAAACAATCAACTGCATTGCAAACCAAAAAAAACATCGTTGTGATACAACCAAGGAACTGCGACTTCCAAATGTATTAATAAAGAATTCTTCTTGACTGTAATCAATTTTAGAATAGGGAGTGAAAAATGAATGTGGGAAGGTGATGGGGTTGTAATTAGTGAAAAGCGAAATAATGGTGGGAAAGAGAGCGGGTAGTGTTCATAAAATTAATTAAGTAATCCATAAAACCATTCTATAAAAATAAATACACCAACCAAATGACCATTGTGGCCCAATAAACAACTAATGCATATAATTCAAACAACCCTATGCATTAGCTAGCTCGTTGTTCGTAATCAAATATTTAACACAGTGTCATCAAGCAAGACATCATGCATTCCACATCAATATGTAGGGGAGCTCTGTTCCTCTTATTTATCCATTCAATAAAAAAATAATTCCCAAATGCATAAACAATCACTTATTTCCATTGTGTCCAGCATCTAAAATCAATCACTGCCCACAAATTACTTCAATCATCAAATATAACTCAAAGGTTGTGCTCGATTATGTCCTTAAACCAATTGAATTGCAATGAGGTTATACTGTTAAAGAAATCGTGCTTGTCATTATTTAAAGTGCATGGCATTCATTTAACATACATACCACAATTACCACTCCAACTCATGCTACGTCATAGAAACCACAAAAAAATTCAATCAAGCAAGTGTATTTCTGAGACTGTGCAATCCCAATTTTCTTTGACTCTAAACAATCAAAATGATGGGATATCCATCTGATTCAATGAGGCATCAACAACAAGCCCAATTTTACAAAAAACAAATTGCAACAAGCCATGATAAAAAACCTGTGACTTCCTCTAATGGCACAATCAATTAATATTGATATCAACACAGTGGATAACCATGCCATAGTTACCATGATTTCAATGTTCCAATTTGACTATTTTAAAACACATGGTCACATAATTTTATTTCAACCCATCCTATCGATCTATCAATCCAACACAAGGAGGCAACAACAATATTTCTCAAATCAATAAAATTGCAACCAAAACCATACTGTATAACAACTCATGCCCGTCTTTGATAACACATTTAAATAACCAAACATACATAGTGGATGGAACTTTCATAAACACTCTGATTGCAATGATCATTAGGCCATTAAAAACACATATTTACAGTAATCATCGATTCATGAAAACAATGCAGGGTCATCCATTCAATAAGCACAAGGATGCAACAACTGTGTACTTGATTAATCAACTCACCCAATTAACCATGCTGGGTTTAACCACTCAATCATATAACAATGCAGTAACCGGATACCAAAACCAACACCAATGTCACATGATCAACGGGGCAAGCCGATAATCAACTCTGTCGACAATACACATCAATCCATAATGACCAATAGTAAACCCGACAGGCCACAACAGTCTTATCTATCAATCTTTGGACTCGAGGAGTCAATGGTTTACTCTGTGGACCAACCCAGGGAGGCTAGAGTCGATTCTTCTCAATGGTGAAAACCTCTGAGACCAACAATGGACACACAGAGAACACCACAATTTACTTCGTGGACAGGGTGACAAATCCCATGACAGGAGAGGCTATGAACAGAGCATAAAGGCTCCATTTTGGCCCAGTAATGATACTTAGAACACACAGGGTATAAACCTCATGGCTCTCTAGTCAACCAACTACAACACTGAGGTGAAAACAGGGCCAAGAAGAAGCAACATAACCACTGCGCGACCATAGTAGCGAAAAACAACCAAATGCCCAAGCGAACAATGCACAGTGACACAAGGCATTTCCAACCATTAAACTCCATAAAACCAAAGTCTAGGTATGGTGATACAAAATGAGATAAGACAGCTAGCCATTCGAGACCAAACAAAACCCTCCAACTAAAACCAACAAAGAAATGGAGAGCCTTATGGCTACTAATGCTCAGAACGACCAATAACACTGTGACTTCAAAACATTTTTGCAGAGCCAACATCGATTCATTCCAAAGAAATCACAACGTCACACAGTTTCGATACTCAATGAAAGAACAAATCAATACATCTGAGCTGATATCCATTTCATAACCAGAGCAGACTCATGCATGGTTAAAAAAAGACATACCTCTAATCAACACACCTTAAAACGCGAGTTGGCCGAAAGGTTCCTCTCCGCTTGAAAGTCAGAGCCTAACCACAACAAAACCCAATTGAACAATAGCCTGACTACGGTGGTGGCCATTGGAAGGAGTAGGGGTGACGTGCAGTAAATGCACGTCACCTTCACACTCAAGTTCATTCAATTTATTAGTACGTGCCAACCACTCCAACAAATCATCCAATTGAACTATGCATTGGAACTCACAAACCTTAATTTCCAAGAGCGCCACCCACATCACATATTACTATGTCCAACTATACTGTAATGCATAACAATTATACTTCCAGTAATTCAATAAATCGCATAACCATTAGCTTATTGCTAGGTTTGATAATGACCATTTGAATTCTAATGCATCTATAGTAGTATGTTTTTATAGTTTAATTCCTTCGTATTTTGTTGCTTGCTTTCATTTATTTCTAATTGCTTGTATGTGTTTTTGCTAACATGTTTATTGTGCAGGTCTCCTAGTAATAAATCCCATAACAAATAGCAGTGATAACAAAGGATAACACGGGCTGTTGTAAAATAACACTTGAGCCTAGAGAAGCAAAAAAAAAACAGAACATGCCTTATCCATTGCCAATAAACCAAGATATTATCACCATGCAAGTAGTGTCGAACAGTAGCACAACATCAAATAAGAACTAGACATGATCTCCAATCTACAAGGGGGTCCCACCTACTAGTATTATTTAGCTTTTATAATAATGGGCTTTAGCAACACTTTGCGGGAAAAACTTTGTTGCGATTTTAATCATCAACACCTAGGAAAATCAACTTCGCAGTGGGGGCCTCACCAATCACATTACTTGCCTAACATGCGAACATCTAATAATGGCATGCCGGAGGTGAAGATTATTTTTCCTAAATTTGATGGATCAAATGAAAGAGAAGCAACAATATGGGTAAATAAAATTGAGTAGTACTTCGGGTATTACCATGTTTTGGATGATAAAGAAAAAATTAATGTCTCATTTATACATCAGGACAAGGATGAAAGTAGTAGAAGCCATACCGATGAAAATCACCACCAGAAAAGCACATCGAATCCCCGTAATAGAGGCAAGTAGCCTATAAGCCTCCCATCCAATGGAACATCTCTCTCGTTTAAATATCGTTGCAAATCCCGGGACACTTTCTACTGTGATTGTCGTCAAATGATGGGAACAAACATAAAATGAGCCAATGTTGAGTTTGAAGAAGATAACGATATTAAACTCATTGCAAAAAAATCCACAGGAAAGTTGTTGAACTAGTATGACAACGATGAAAGAGAGGATTAGAGCCCTACCATTCGATGGTTAAAGAAACATGACTGGAATTTTGAAGAAGATAACCATTTGGTGTCTACTGTGAGTGTTAATACATTGTTTTTATTTCTCCAGTACCAACCTCAGGAAGTAGAGAGTTTATCACAGAATATTGATATATGCAAATTAGATGATCGATGGCATGGGGAGAACATTGATCATTTCAGATTCAATATTCAAATCGAAGACTATCTCACAACATTCACATTTCCAGACAATATTATTGTTGTTCGATGTATACAAGATTATCACCAACGCAACCAAGGAATCAATTATTCCAATCAAATTATATGGAATTCCAGTTTCACATGGCATCAGATCAATCAACATTTATAGGACTGTATGTATAACATCAATTTCATATATGAAATGATCGATATTGGCCTGGGAAAATTTGGAGGGGAAATATTAATTAGTAGTCCCAGGGAGGAAAAAGAGGTACCCAATAGTTTTCGTGTAACAATCAATGAGCTTCTAGTAGTTATGTTTTGCAAAGAATTTGAAAAAGATGATGGAGTTATGTGCCCAATGTGTCAAGAAAAAATTTCCTACTAAAAAACATGCAAAAAAATATCCATGAAAACACCTCTATCATTCAAATTTCACTCTCAAATGGTTTCGTCATAGAAATTCATGTCCAATATGCAGATATGAGCAAAAGGACTTTGTTATCCCCATTAGAATACTCATTGTCCATTCCGATGAAAATATAGGACGTGGTATAGTTATCGATGCAATTTCTACTCCAATTGTTCAGACATCTACATACACTTTCAAAAATACTGTGGAATTGATTGCATTCGAGAAGGGTAGATACATAATTTATGAATATGGACATTATGGAAACCCTACCACACATGTTGCTGAGTAAAAAAATAAATATGTGTTTTCACGCAATGTCTTGGAAGGTGTACTATGTCCAAATGCTACTTACCTAAATCTTCGGGCATAAAAGACCTTGCTCCTTCGTGTACAACAACTGGAAAGATGGCATTTTAAGGATGTGCAAGCTATTTAGTAGAACACCTAATACTTGGAAACAATTGCAAATATATTTAAAAAAAAACTTTGTAATTAGTGAAGAAACATCACTACTTAGATGACATAAGATTCAAAAGATTTGTCTTTACCTAAGCTTTGAGGATGAAACTTATTTTTAGGAGGGATGACTTGTAATATACCTTATGTGTATTGCAATTCCATTAATTATTAATTAAATCATTAATGCAATAATTATTACTTTTAATGTAAAGTCGTGTCTTTTTACACAAAAATACGCGACTCTACTCATATACGTGTATTTATACACGTTGTTGTACATTTGAATAAGACAACGAATGATACATTTACATAATATTAAATATATATATATATATATATATATATATATATATATATATATATATATATATATATATATATATATATAGTTTACAACTTTTATTTTTCATTGATGTCAAAGTCAGGGGGAGACTACATATGTCCAAGATAAATATTGCGAGATGGAGATTATTGGAAATATTGTTTTTGTATTTTTGATTCTCAGTTTGGATACCCTATCTTTGAAGGCCCTTTTACTGTGAATACCTAGCTCAAATGGGAGCATATGATATATGGTTGAAAATTTTATTCTGAGACCTTTCCAACGGTATATGGACCTCCCTCTAACTCTATAGGAATGAGGAGATATGAAATATTTTGTCAGGTCAGCTTGACTATAAAGTACAGGTCGACCCAACTAGTTTTACAAGTCGGCCCCATAAGTGAATGAAGAAACACTATAAATACATGATATATGTGCACATTTGAAGAGGATCCAAGCAAGAAGAGCAAGTAAAAGTGCGTAAAAGAGATTTAAGGTGCGAAAGAGGAGTTGGGGAATATTCTTGGGGTCTAAAGGTGCACAAGAGGAGTTTTCTTGTAGTTTTAAGGGTGTGCTATGAAGGAAAAAGGTCTACGATGTTGCAAAGTGCATTGTTTTAAGGTTTTGATGCTACATTATGAAATTATATGTTAGGAATGATGCTATGAGTTTTTCTATGGAATGAAGGTTAAATCTGACTAGGGTTTGAAGCTATGTCTGGGGTATGAAGTGTAAATGTGTTGAACCTGCACATAATAGATCTAGATAAACAATAATACACACATTTGCAAAGAGAATTGGAGAAAGAATAAGGAGATAAATAATGAAAGAATTCTCATTAACCATTTTCCACACTGGCGCATTACCCTTGATTCCCCGAGTTAACTCCTCACTACTCTCTGTTCAATTAGTTAATTGAATACTAGTTGACTAGTTAAGTTAGCTAGGTGGAAGTTCACTCCCATAACTATTTGATAGACTAAAATAAGTGGCAGTTCACTCCCGTAACTATTGGTGTGTGTCCAAATCACTCTAGACCACCACTATGGCTCATTAGTTACTCTTGTATCCTATATCTATTGTAAATTATTCACTCTTTGAGTGTGGAAAACGGTTAATGAGAATTATTTCATTCTTTCTCTCCTTCTTCTTCTTTCTCCAATTCTCTTTGAAAATGTGTGTATTATTGTTTAGCTAGATCTATTCTATGCAGGTTCAACACATTTACATGATATCAGAGTCGACAAACTGCTAAGCAAAATCTACACCAAATTATTTTTGCAAGTACTGAAGATTGAAGAACACAAAAAGATGGATTATTTGCCAGAAATACTTCTCACGCCTCATAACTATTTGGAATGGAAGCCAAAAATTATGCTTATGCTCATATGCAGACGTTTGTACCAAATAACTATGGCAATGGAAGTAGAGCATGATTCCTTCAATGAGAAAAATGACTTTCTCAATAGACAAGATATGGCCATAGGATGTATCCTCTATTTTATTTCGTCCAAAATTCTCCATCAAGTATATGATGACTCACAAGAATTCACTCCAAATGATTTATGGAGAAGATTGGAAGTTTTATTTGGGAATAAGGAAGAATGCATGCAAAATATTGACAAGATAGAGAATGTAGAAAAGCCACTGGAAGATAAATCATCTTAGTTTGAAGAGCCTTATACACAAGTATCTAAAAACAATTGTATTCCATTAATTGAAGATGATGTCTACTCCATTTCATATTTGTTTTCTGAAATTCATGTGGAAGATATATGGCATGCATCTTAGGAGTCACATGTAGATACTTTTTCCATGCACAATGCATGCATCTCAGGAGACAAAAAGGGAGCCGCGGTCATCAGACTCAATTCTGATATTTTATGAGCACTATTTGCAAAAAACAATTGGATATTTGAATTCCTCTCAGGAAAATATCCAATTTCAAAAACAAAATCGTTCAAAACGGAGTCCGGAAGGTGAATTTATGATCTTTTTAAAATCAACAAAATTTGAACATTTTTCCAAAAACGGCCACACGGTTTTCAAAGTTTCATCCAAACTTTATTTGGATATTATTCATTACAAGAAGATAAAGTGGATATGTGTGGACATATCAATGGTGCATCTACTTCATCAGATCCATGCAGACATCTACATATTCAACAAAATCTTCAATGAGCACAAACTTGCACAGTTGCGAAGTCTTCTTGGAGTGAAGGAAACAGTTGCCTAGCAACTATAGTTCTTGTTTTTACATACATTGTACCTTGAGGGGGGGGGGTTTCCCATGAAGTTTTTCCTCTTTCCTTGTTTATTTTCAATGTATTTTTTGTATTTGGGTACCTAACATGGCCTTGTTGTCGGGACCCATTCTTTATTTTCACCATAGTGATATTTAGGGGGGGTGTTGGATTTACTTCAACATGAAGCAAGGAGAGGCACTGGAGCATGAAAATTAAGGGTATGATGATGCCGTGAAATGCATGAAGTATGAAGAATGCAAGTGAAGTCAGAAGTACTATGCATATGAAGATCTTATATTGGTGCCTATACAGGTCTTGCTGAGTTGGTGCTCAACTGAAGAGATTGGTGTCTCTAGTAGGTTAGGGCTTACACAATATCTTGCTGAGTTGGTATTCAACTAAAGAGATTGGTGTCTCTAGTAGGTTGGTGTCTACAAAATATCTTGCTAAGTTGGTTCTCATCTTAAGGGACCGATGTCTCTAGTATATTGGTTCTTACAAGATTTGGTTCTTACAAGATTTGTAACAATAGGTTGGTGCCTGTCCCCGAGGTGTAGGACAGTCAGTGACAGAGTGTGTTTTTAAGGCACTCCATGATGTGAAGTCAGCGGTTCGAAACCTCTGGGGACACAAAAAAATATAGCCATGTTAAGGGTTGGTGTGGATCAGGCTGGGTGCGATCTCCAGATGATTTTGACGACTTAGATGCCCCCTAGTCATGGTTTCTCAAGTCACAGGATAGCCTCGCAGGTCACAGAAAAACTAGCAAACAAAAAAAAAATAGTAGGTTGGTGCCTACATACATTAATAAAGATAAGTTTTTGTGGTTTTCTCCTACAAGGGTTTCCAGATTAAACTCTGTGTACTATGATTTGAGTTTACATGCATTTACTGTTTTAAAGCTTATGAATTATTGGTGAATTCTCATTTAAAGTAAAAAGTATCTTACAGTGATTCACCCCCCCCCCCCTCAATATAAACATAGGTTCAACAATTGGTATCATAGTAGGTTCCTTTGGAAACAATCTAACCACTGGAAGGAAAATATTGGGAGAACACATGGCTAGTCAAGAAGGATTCCTTTTCATGGCCATGGATACAAAGTCTATTGATACAAAAAATGAAGACAATTAGAAAGATAAATTAGATTAAGAAGAAGAAGACATTGATGGAGAAGTGAATATTGAAGAAAAACTCATTAGTGCCTTAGAAGAAATAGACAAACTAAGGGGAAATAACAAAAAGTAGAAAGAAAAATTGAAGAAATATGAAAATAAGGATCATGATATTGATGAAAAATAAAAAAATAGTTATCATCCTGAAGACTCAACTAGAAGAGGAAAAATTGATAGAAGAAGTGGTGAATCCATTTGAAAGAAAATGAAGCAAATTGCGAGAAGCTAGAGGCTGAAATCATTTCCTTGAGAAAGGAAATAGATAAAAAAACTAATTAGATGAGTAGAATATTGAAGTTTGGAAAGATACTAAAATCTTAGATAATATTCTTAGTTACCAAAGGTCACCATTCATCAAAACAAGTCTTGGCTAGGATGAAAAACTACATACCCTCGAGGGAGATGCAAGCACTAAGGTCACAAAGCCATTAGAAAAAGGAAAATGAAGAAATGCCTAAAATATATGCTAATATTGTCAAAGGCTCCATCAACGATGAAAGTAGTAGTAATAAAATAAATGATGACCAACTTAAATTTGATTCTTCTCACAAAAACAACAAGAACGAGTTCATAAAATCTATTCCACCAAGAAGGCCTTTCACAACCCGATACTAAAATCTCTTTCTTGGCTATTGTTTTTCTTGCAATAATTTTGGTCATAAAGCACTAGATTGTAGAGATTATGCAAGAAGTGATCATGTGAGAGATAGAAATAGAGGTTCATATAATACCTCAAATAATAATTATGTGATCAACACAACTAGAATTTCTCATGGGTTTGTTGATAGAAACTAAAATTCATTTTCTCCCCTACTTGATTACAATACTAAATGTTATAGGTGAAATAACTATGGGCACATAGCATGCGATTGTAGAAGCAACATAATAAAGTCTCCTAAACAAAAAAGAGAAGAAAATGTTTTTACCAAGCATAGAGAAGAATACACAGAGGTGTGGAAAAGGAAGCAAGAAGAACCAAAGAAGGAAGAATGTGGACTTGCAATGTATGCTCAAGACAAATGAAGCCAATGATACATTGATAGTGGATGTTTAAAACACATGAAAAGGGATTAGAAAAAATTTCTCACCCTAAAGGAAGAAAAATGAGGCAGTGTTACCTTTGGGGATAATGCTTCTATAAGGATAGTTGGAAAAGGTACCGTTAGTCTTGATAATGGAAAGACTAAAAAAAATAATGTCTTGTATGTTGAAGGGTTAAAATACAATCTTCTAAGTGTTAGTCAAATGTGTGATCAAGGTTACAACCTCGCATTTTATTCTAAATGATGTGAGATAAGGAAAATAGGTCCATGGAGATTAGTGGAAAATGAAAATAGAACCTCGAGCAATGTATACGTTCTCGATGAAGTCAAATCAGAGAAATGTTGTATGGGACAAGTAAACAAAAGTTGGTTGTCCATTGGATATATCTTGGGTGGTTGGGAGGAATGGTTGTTACCCTCCCCACCCAATTTCAATTCATTGTGAGTGACATGTTGTGCCCTTAAATGGGTCTATAAGATTCTCTTGTTGTTGAGCCCCCAATATTTTGAAAATAATCTGGTTCCATATGTTATCTTGCAGATTTTGTGGGGGGGGGGGGGGGGGGGGGGGGTTCTATGGGCGTAGCGAGCACAGATACCTGGTGTTGTGAACCACATGAAAAAAAAATGGTTATGACATAGAAGGGTGGGTTATATAAACTTTGACAATATAGTAAACCTCAACAAGGTACAAGCAGTAATAGATATTCCAAGGATCTCAAAACCTACCAACACTATTTGCAAGCCATGTCAGCATGTGAAACAAAGAAGAATTAGTTTCAAAACAAAGGAGTACTCAACATCAAATCCATTGGAACTTGCACACACACACCTCTACGGTCCAAGAAGAACACAAACTTTAAAATGTGAGAGTTATTTTATGTTGCTTATTGATGATTTCACAAAAATCACATGGATTACATTTCTTAAAGAAAAATATGAAGCATTTGAGAAGTTTAAAGCTTTCAAATCCCTATTTGTAAATCAAACTGATTTAAAAATCAAGTGCTTAAGATCAAACAAAAGAGGTGAGTTTAACTCTTATGAGTTTGATCAATTATGTGAGAATCATGGAATCAAGAGACATTTTTCAACAACAAAGACTCCACAGTAAAATGGAATTATAGAAAGGAAGAACAAAACTGTAAAAGAAATGGATAGAACAATGTTAAATGAAGCCAAACTACCAAACACCTTTTGGAGAGAAGCAATCAACACACCAATCTACATTTTGAATATAGCACAAATTATAGTGAAAAGAAGCAAGACACCTTATGAATCATGGAAAGGTAGACCAACTACAGTCAAACAATTCAAATTATTTGGGAGCAAGTGATATATAAAGAGAAATGAAGATAATTTAGGCAAGTTTGATTTCAAAACATATGAATGTATCTTTCTTGGTTATGCATATGGAAGCAAGGCCTACAAATGCTACAATAAAATACTGCACAAGGTTGTAAATAGTATTGATGTAAGAGTGGATGAAACAATACCTCAAAAGGAAAAAGTCAAAAACAAATGAAGATCCAAAGGAGACAATCTACAGAGAAAGAGAAAAGGAAGACGAAGAGGAAGAAGAAAAGAAAGAACATGAATAAATAGAAGACCAATATCTAAAGACACCATCAAGATTTGTTCAAAAGAATCATCCAGAAAATCAGATTCTTGGGGATATAGATACATAAGTTCATCATAGAAGAAAATTGAATTTTTATTTACTATCTAAAATAGAACCTAAGAACTTTACATAAGCTAGTGAAGATAAGCATTGGGTCAATGCTATGAAAGAAGAACTAAATTAGATTGAGAAGAATGAGACATGGGAACTTGTGCCTAGACCAAAAGACAAGAATGTGATTGGCACCAAATGGGTCTTTAGAAACAAATTGGATGAAGATGGACAAATAATAAGAAATAAAGCAATATTGGCATGTAAAGGGTATGCTCAAGTTGAGGGTATTGACTGTGAATAAACCTTTGCTCCAGTTGCAACATGAGAAGAAACCAAAATGCTTTTGGCATTTGCGTGTTTCAAAAACTTCAAAGTCTATCAAATGGATGCCAAGTCAGCCTTTCCAAATGGAAATTTAGAAGAATAAGTGTATATTGAACAACTAGAAATATTTCAATTGTCAAAAAACAAAGATCATGTATGTAGACTGAAGAAAGTAATCTATGGACTAAATCCAACCCCTAGAGCTTGGTACTCAAGAATTGACAAATACCTACAACAACAAGGTTTCATAAGAGGAGTTGCAAACAATAATATTTACATCAAAATAGACAATGAAAACTTGTTAATCATTGTGGTTTATGTGGATGATATCATATTTGGAAGTAATGATGATAGAATGAGTCAAAAATTTGTAGAAGAAATGCAAAAAGAATTTGAGATGTCCATGCTTGGAGAATTGTCATTCTTTCTAGGGTTGCATATTTCTCAATCCAATAGAAGCACATTCATTTCTCATACCAAATATAGCAAGGAAATGTTGAATAAATTTGGAATGGAAGACTATGCACCTGTCAATAACCCATGATCACAAAATGTAAGTTGAGAAAAGATGATGAATCTCCAAAAGTAAATCAAACATCAAGGCTAGACATCATGCAATCAACAAGATTGGTTGCATGATTTCAATATGCACTAAAGTAGACACACATGCAAGCAATAAAAAGAATATTCAGATATCTGAAGGGAACATTGGACTTTGGATTGTGGTATTCAAGAAGTAAAGACTTCACTCTAACATAATATACATATGCAGATTGGGAAGGAAGTATTGATGAAAAAAAAGTACTCATGGAGGAGAATTATTTCTAGGCAACTGTCTTGTATCATGGTTGAAAAAGAAGCACACTTCAATCTCTCTATCCACAACAAAAACTGAATATGTTGCAACAGTAGCATGTTGCACACAATTTCTTTGGATGAAGTAGACACTGAAGGATATCACAGTATAATATGATCAACCAATCTCAATCATCTATGACAACACAAGTGCAATCAACTGATATGAAAATGAAAAGGTTTGTGTATAAAAATTGCAAGTGGAAAATGTATGTGTCTTGGGAAATTGGATCAAATTGAAAGCACATGAAATCATTGATTTTTTACATAAAGTGAACAACAAAAACAGTGATGAACAACCATCAAAATAAGCACATAACACAACAAATTGATAAAGGAGTTCACCCCTCCCTTGGGCTACATCTCTTGGTCCAGCTTCCAATGGATCATTTTCATTATATGCTCAAATGTGTTAATACAATGCCTTACAATTCTCAGAATGAAAAATAGATGGCTCCAATGGCTCCAGAATGTCCAAAAACCCTTGTCTGGGCTCTTTATGCATATGATTTGGTGAAAAAATGAAGAATATATCTCTCCTGGAAGTTTCTCCCTTTTCCTACAGCCAAATCATCCTCCAAAATGCACACACTATGCCAAAACCCATCTCATGCGCTCCAAACCTATCTCTCCCGAACCATTACAAATCATGGGAAAATTTGGCACATTGTTAATGTGATTTTAGCACCTGATAGCGGAGGTCAGGGTTGCATGGGCCATGTGGCCGCGTCCTGGCTTAACAGTCCGCCCCCGAATCAGTCGACTCTCGTTTAATCTACGCTCTAAGCCACATGGCATTGGCTGCAACTATGTGTCCATAGGATGGGGCTAAGCCTCAAACCTTTTTCCGCCCAATGGAACCACCACTCAAACTTAAATATTAATTGCACCATTATAGGTTAAGAGTCACCCGATAGGCGGGCTGGTTTCCCGACCCGTGCTCGTCCATCCACCTCAGAGGTCAAGGGTTCAATCCTTGCAGAGTCCAATAACCAAAATTTTAAGACAACAAAGGGATGCCATGTGTTGACCCAACATTGGGCCATGTGGCACCCTACGATTGGTCCAACTCAACACCCAAATGCCCAGTCACCTACCACATGTCGACCATCCATTGGTCCACGTCACCACACAATCATGACACCTGCCCAGTCACCTACCCAGTCAACCCTGCTATGTGTCCTTTCCACATCAGTTGTACGACTATACCGACTGTACAGTCAGCTGCCACGTCAGCCTGTACGGATTGTATAGTCAACAAAATTTGTCTGTTTGGGAAAACAGATAAAACATCATATCTTTATCATACTAACTCCGTTTGAGCCCGCTTAAGTTGCGTTGGTATCATGAGGATGAGATATACACAATGAAACTATTTTCAAGAAATTTTGAACACTTTTATTTTTGAGCATTTCTTTGATCCCTTGGATCACTCCTCCCCTTTGGGAAGCTTTTGGACCTCAAAAAGACTATTTCAGTCAACCTGTAGATGAGGGTACATTTCCCTCACCCTTCCAACCTCAATCCATTTATCTTTCCTTGGATTTGTTCCTTTGAGACCAACGCACAGGTATTCCACATTCCCTTGTTTTGAAGTTCTTGTCTTTCTGTCAAGGATGGTATCCTGTTGAAAATATGAAAGAAATTATGGCAAGAAGTCATCTATTGAAGGAATTTGAACATGCTCTCCTTGATCATCAATCAAAGGAGGATCATAAAATATCAAATTCTCAACATTAACAATTGCATACATTTGCATATAAGGAGACACATTCAAACGAAAGGCATTGTTACCAATTTTTTCAAGAATATTAAAAGGTCCATATCTGATTGGTTTCAAATTTGTACCTTCTCCTTTAAGCCTCTCTTTGATAATGTAAATCCAAACTTCATCTCCAACTTGGAAACTATGATCAACACGATTCTTGTCATGTCTTGTCTTGTACTTGGCTTGTCTCTTTTCTAACTGCTCTTGTACCATTTGATGCACCAATTGAATTTGTTCAATGAAATTCTTTGATATATCAATGTCATAATGACGATCAATAGAAACATCCTTCCCAAAGACAAAATCTAAAGGATATTTTGGCAAATAACCAAAACATGTCTCAAATGGAGATGTTTGAGTCGATGAATGCTTAGCCCAGTTATAAGCATGCTGAATGTAGTGTAGGTGTTCATCCAAAAGCTTAGGATGTTTGCTGAAATAACCACAAAGAAGATGTACTACTGTTCTATTCACCACTTCTTCCTGACCATCAGTTTGTGGATGAAATGTTGTGTTGTTTTTCAACTTGGTGTCCATGAGTTCACATAAGCTTGACCAAAAGTTCCCAAGAAATCGAGAATCTCGATCAGAAATAATGGATTTGGGAAACCAAAAATGTACCCATACATTTTGAAAGAACACTTGTGTCATTTTTTTAGTTGTAACCTGCTTCTTACAAGGCATTAAAATACACATTTTTTTTAAATGATCAACCACAACATAAAGATAATCATGATTTTTTTTAGACATAGGTAGTCCTCCTACAAAGTCCATGGAAATGCTTTCCCAAGGACGAGAAGGAACTGGAAGTGGAGTATACAATCCTAACTTTCTATTGTTAGGATTACTTATAGCACATAAATAACATCCTCTTACATATCATGATACAATTTCATTCATTTTAGGCCAATAGCAATAACTTTGCATATTTGCCACCATCTTGCCTACACTGAAATGGAGAACAATAAGAGAAGAATGTGCTTCCCTTATGATGTTGACTCTTTCACCCTGTGGAATACATAGCTTGCCAAGATGATACAAAAGTTTATCATGCACATGGTAATCCAATTCCTCTACTTGGTTAGCTTGATACAAAGTTGTATATACATATTTAAAATCAACATCTAAAACATACTATTCAACATAACTCTCATGCATGATAGAATTATGCTTAAGAATAATTGAAGCAATAATAATAGGCCTAGAAAGCATATCAACAACCTTCTTATAAATGCATTTCTTATACCTTATCACCAAGTGGAATTTCTGCAAGAATCCCATCCATCTGAAATGCCTTCCTTGTTTTAGTTTAGTTTGTGATTGCAAGTATTGCAAAGGTTGATGATCAGTGTGAACAATAGTTTCTTTTCCCAACAAATAGTGTTTCCACTTTTTCACACTTTGCACTAATGCATACAATTCCTTGTCATATGTAGTATAATTAACTATTGCACCATTAAAAGTTACATAATTAAAACATATGGGCTTACCATGTTGCAACAAGACTGCTCCCATGGCATAGTTACTTGTATTTGTTTTTATCTCAAATGACTGTCTTAAATCAGGAAGTGCAAGAACCGGAGCTGAAAAAATTCTCTCCTTCAATGCATCAAAAGATTTTTGTTTCTTTCCTCCCCATTGGAAAACCTACTTAATGCTTGTCACGACATGTAATGGAGATGCATTTGAAATAAACTTAGAACTCCAATATTGGGTTACTCCCAAAAAGTTTCTAACCTATGTTACATTGTGATGAAGACCCCCTTCTCCACTCGGGGCTACTCGAACTCCCATTCCAGGATCGTTCACATCAAGGAGTCGGATCGACTCTTTGAGCCTTTTCTAGACCCCCACTAAATTACATAGGTTCCCTTTCCTTCAATTTGCAGGTCCTATCAAACCCATGGGCTATGTCTTGGCTCCTTTGAAGAATTAAATAACAAAACCTAGCTCCCCTCGCTAGGTCCTTTCCTTCATATGATCCTGGGCTATGACCTCAGGTAAACATGTGATTGCAGAGTGACCAAAAGTGGTTTGATACCATTGATTTTCTCCCTGCAATTCACTATCAATCGCCACGTGTCCCTTTGGAAATACCATGGTTTCAGTTGCGATCCACTCTAAGAATTTTAAAGTCCGAGCACCTTCTATCCTTGCAATTAAGCATGACCGTTGATCTTCAATCTCAGGCAATGCCTTTTGATCAACGAATACAATTTGTCCTCTATCTACCTTCCTTCTCTTCGGATCCCACGTTCTTAGATTCTTATGAACTATCGATGCGTGCCCCTTTCAAATCAATGACTATGATTGATTTCTCCCTTCAGGATTCAGGAGTTTAAACTCTCAACTCTTGCCTCCTACAAAATGACTATCTTCCTAAGTGGAAGATCTACTGACACCTGTCCCTAGAAAACAGATGGCTCAGGTGAATTCTGACTCTCCGACCTTCAGGAATTCTTGTTCAACTCTTAAATTTTTTCTCCGGAGTGACTTTCTCTGAAATGGCAGATCTTCTACCACACATTTTCCTCAAATCAACGGCCCTGGCCCTCTTCAGGACTTTGGCCTTCGGAAGTCTCAACTTATCCATGCTCTGTTTCTCTTGGAGCATTTTACCCAAAGTCCACAATATAATGAGGCGTGTCCTCTTGCAGATCGACGTCTCTCGACTAATTCATCTATTTGGACTTCAGGAGTTTCAACACTCCACTTTTGTTTCCTCTTGGAGTTCTTCCACCCGAAGTACGTGATCTCTTGATGCATGTATCCCCCTTGATCTGACAACCTCTATCCGCTTCAACTCTCTGGGCTTCGAGAGTTTCAACTCCTACACACTCGTTCCTCCTGGAGTGCTTTCACCTGAAGTTGATGTATTTCCACCACGTGTCCCTCTAGATATGACGATCCAAATTCACTTCGACTCCTTGGGTTGATTTCACCCGAAGTTCATAAATCTCTGCCACGCGTCCTTTGCAACAAACAATTGCGATCTACTTAGGCCTTCGATACTTTGGGAGATTTTCACACTCCACCCTTGAAATCCTCTGAAGTGACTTTCCCCGAAGTCTTAGATCTACCAATGCATGTCTCCTGACAACCAACAACCTGAATTTTATTTGGCCTTCGACTCTTCAGTGATTTCGTTTTCTTCTTGTCCAAGAACTTTCGAAGTACTTCCGCTCCAGAGTCTTATATCCTCCGCCACCTATCCCCCTCGATGATGGATGGTCCTTGTCTTCTTTGGGACTTCGAGACTTCAGTTATCCCATTCTCCTATTTTTTTTTAAAGGACTTAAGGCTTGTGCACCTTCCCTTGATCGAACGACTGCTGATCCTTTGCACTTAGATCCAATGGGTGGGATCTGTCCTTCTCCTCATTTGTTCCTTCTTAATCCTAGACCCCAATCTGGCTGTCCAAAAATCTTCCTGCAACCAATCTGACGGTTTTTGTCACTCCTCCTCCTGAGCTTATTTGTTCTCCCATACTTGGGAAATTTTCTAAGTGTTCAAAGGTTTTTGTATTTGAACCTTCCCTTGCGAAACCGGTTGAAAGGGTCATGACTCTGCTTTTCCTCCTGAGTTTTTACAATGAATATTGTCCTCGACTCTGGCACACACTTTCTCTCTGTGTGAAAACTTGTGCTACTCCTCATGAGATTGTGAATCTTGGAATAAGTTCACTTCTGCACACACTCCTTGCATTGTCTCTCTTGAAATTTTTCTCATTCAATTTCTAAGGTTCAGTCCCTTTACTCCTAAAAGGGATTATCGTGCCTTCTTGGAAGATTTTTCTTAATGCACACTTGTGAAGCTTATAAAGTATTCAACAACTCTGCGAGTACCTTTCTCTGATACTCTTTTCTTTGAACTTGACAAAGATTTATTTTGTGCATGCATGCACCTGCTCAATGCCCACCTGGAAGAGATCTATAGAGTTCTCAATGACTATGTTTCTCTGTGCTTCCTCTGCACAGTTTCTCCTCTAAGGTATTCAACAACCTAGAGTCTTCCCCTGAGTTTTTATCACTCTGGTGCGCCCTCTTGGCATGTTATTTTCTGACTCCACAGAGTTCATATGCACACTCCTTGCACTGGATACAAAACCTCCAATATTTTGTTGTGCACTCCTTGCACAGCCTAAGAACCCAGAACAATATTTCAAACTCAACAAATGTAGAGAAATCTATCTTCCTACTGCATATGAAAACCTATCACATGCATCTACAACATACATTCATAAAACACATAAACACATAAACAATCATGTGCAGGAAAAATTGTTGTCTTTTTCATTAATATGAACATATGATTACAATATGTGCAGGTTGTACTACAACAGAGTCTCATATCTCTCAATCTCTCTCAAAGAACTATTCTACCTCCTATTCAGTGACAATACTCCTCCAACAACCTCATTTGGGCATACAATGCATCTACATATACAAGAAAATTCCTAGGGTTCCCTCCGACTACCTCTCCTATCGAAGTAACAACTAACAACTATTCAAGCTCTGTTCCATTAAATTCTAAGATTTAAACTCCTAGATATCTCACAATCATTCAACTTCTGAGCGTTTTGATATTCTTCAATCATCCGTTCAAAATGAACCTACAGAAAATGCTAGTTTTTAGATTCCTTTAATTAAAAAGGCGTGCTATGGCGCTGTGTTGTTCCTACACGTGGACTTTGCTGACGATGCTCCTACATCATACTCCATTGTTGGGAAAATCATGAGCTCATGCTCATGGCTCCATCTGCTATGATATTGAGATCCTCCAGGGTCCCAAACCTGAAATTGGAGTTGTCCACTTGCTCCTCTTCCTTGCTGCCCATGATGCTCCTACAGGTCCTCTTCTATTCCATCCTTCTCCGATAATTGCTTCTTGTGCTGCTTCCAACATCTATCTCTTTATCTCCTTTATTTCCTTGTCCAGCTGGTCCACTGGCTGGTTTTCCTCCTCAAGTCTTCTCTTTTGCATCTTCTCTCCATCAATTTCCAACTTAACTTGTTGGATAAGATGCCTTTGCATATTCACCCTTCTCTCCAGGGCCTCCATCTCTTCACGCAGATCAACAAGATCCATGCTATCTATTGCTACCTCCTCTGTTGTAGGTCCACTTTCTACATTTATCTCTTTCTTAGCTTCCTAGATGAAATTTTCGAGCCATTCATCTGAATGCTCGTCTCCTTCTACTATAGATCCCAATTATACAGTTGCCTTTAGTTCATCTCGTTGGGTGAAATTTTTGAGCAATTCCACTGAATTCTCTTCTTTCTCCATCTCTTGGGAACATTGAAATGTGTGCTCTTTATCCTCCTTACCAATCTGATCAATCTAAACCTTCATATTATCTTCATCTCTTGTGGCACTAGCTGGTCAATCTATTGTATACTCTAGTTTTGCAGTCTCACCACTGAGTTGTTGTTCAACTTCCTCCTCCAACTTCCTCTAGCGACTCCCTAGGATGATATGCTCCTCCACTTGTTTCCAACTTGATCTGTTGGATATGCCCACTTTGCATATTTACCCTTCTCTCCAGGGCTTCCAATTCCTCATACAACTCAACAAAATCTATGTTGTTTGCTTCTTCTTCTGCCACAGGCTGCAGTGCTACAGTCATCTCCTGTTCATCTCCCAGGTTGAATTTCTTGAGCAATTCTGTTGAATGCTCTTCTCCTGAAATCTGCATGACTATCTCCAGGCAACCATATTCTGGTTCTATATTGTCCAACCAATCCTACAAAATCTTCATCTCTTGCTCCCATTGAGTGAGCAATTCATTTGAATTATCCTCTTTTTCTGTTGGGGCAGACATTGGTGTTTTCTCCTTCTCCCCCTCTTTGATAGTCTCTGCTAGTTGTCTTTCCTCTGTGGTACCTGCATCACATACATAATTGGCTTTAAAATAATTTGGCCCCATGGCCTCTTTCTTGGATTCTTGTTGCACCACCTCCTCATGTGAAACACTTGTATTAGCCTTTGTTGGAATATTTGAATTCCCCTAATAATCATACTGCATTTTAGATCCTCCTCCTTGATGGTGAAAGTATTTAACTTGTCATAATATTCATTCACATGGTCTGCAAACCCACATGAATCTGCATACATATAAGGCTTCTCTTCTACCTTCTTGTCACCTATCAACATTCCTTGTTGATATGAACTCTTAACATAGTTCATGATACTCTTAGACAGTCTCATCTCTTTCCCCTTTCCCACCTAGAAACCTAGGATTTCTTCCTTTCTCTCCTGGAAGTCTATGAGATCTTCAGCTGATCTCATCTAATTGCCCCCCTGGAAATATGAAATTCCATCTCTGCCTTCCTGACAGTTTATGAGACCTTTAACTGATCTCACCTCCTCCTCATCACTGCGGTTCCTCCCAGTCTCTGGTTCACATATATGAACCATCTCCTCTATGTCTCTGAGGCTTTCAACATGCCTCAACCACCTCTTTAACAGTTGTTGTTGTCCTTTGGCCAATAATTTCTGAACATGCCATTTTACCTTTTTGTTCAGAGGCCATTAGTGCCTCCACCGTACCTTTGTCTCCTGTTTCATATTCAATTCCAACTTTTCCAATTTCGCTCTTAGATCAATGAGCTCCTTGTCAATTTATGCTTTACTTTTCTACTTGCAGTCTGCTCTTCAACCACACTTATGGCCTTCAGTAGCCATCTTTTTTGTCTTCATCCCTCCTAGCTATCTACCATTTGTTGCACACCTTGTAACAATCTTTATAGAGCATCGATACTCTTCTCCCTTCTCCTCCAGTCTACAGGCGAACTTCAGCTTCTAATACCATTTGATTTCATCATATTATCTATACTCACCTTCTCAACTTTGCCTATGATCTGTAGACAAATTTTATATCTTGGTACTATTTGATGTAGTGAGTCTACCTCCTTCATCTCCTTCACTTGAAATCTATAGACAAAAATCGGCTCTGATACCACTTGATGCAGACCCCCCCTTCTCCCTTCGAGGCTTCTCAACCTCTTGTTCTAGGATCGTTCACATCAAGGGGTATGACTCTTCAGGCCTTTGCTAGACCCCAACTAAATTACACAGGTCCCATTTCCTTCAATTTGCAGGTCCTGTCTAACGCGAGAGCTCTATCCTGGCTCCTTTGAAGAATTAAATAACAGACCCTAGCTCCCCTCACTAAGTCCTTTCGTTCATATGATATCAGGCTATGACCTCATGTAAACACATGATTGTTGAGGGACCAAAATTGGTTTGAGACCACACTTCTTTTCTCCCCGCAATTCACTATCAATCACCACGTGTCCCTTTGGCAATACCGTGGTTTCAGTTGCAGTCCACTCTAAGAATTTTAAAGTTCTAGCACCTTCTGGCCCTACAATTAAGCATGACCATTGATCTTCAATATCGGTCTATGCCTATTGATCAATGACTACAATCTTTCCTCTATCTACCTTCCTTCTCTCATAATTCCACGTTCTCATATCCTTATGACCTATCGACATGTGCCCCTTTCAAATCAACGACTACGATTGATTTCTCCCTTCGAGCTTTGAGAGTTTCAACTCTCAACTATTTCCTCCTCCGAAATGAATATCTTCCGAAGTGGAAGATCCGCTGACACCTGTCCCTAGAAAATGGACAACTTAGGTGAATTCTGACTCTCCGGCCTTTGAGAATTCTTGTTCAACTCTCAACTTTTTCTTCCGGAGTGACTTTCCTCAAAATGGCATATCTTATGCCACACGTCTTCCTCAAATCAACGACCCTAGCCATCTTTGGGACTTTGGCCTTCGAAAGTATCAACTTCTCCATGCTCTGTTTCTCCCAGAGTGTTTTACCTGAAGTCCACGATCTAATGACAGATGACCTCTTGCAGATCGACGTCTCCCAGCTACTTCAACTATTCGTACTTCGGGAGTTTCAACACTCCACTTTCATTTCCTCCTGGATTTTTTCCACCCGAAGTACGCGATATCTTGACACATGTCTACCCCTTGAATTGACGACCTTTATCCGCTTCGGCTCTTCGAGCTTAGAGAGTTTCAACTCCTGTGCACTCGTTCCTCCCAGAGTTCTTTCACCTGAAGTTGATGGATTTCCACCACGCATCCCTCTGGATATGACGGTCCATATTTACTTCGGATCCTCAGGTTTCTTTCACCCCAAGTTCATAAATATCTTCCATGCCTCCTTCGCAACAGACGGTTGTGATCAACTTTGGCCTTCGAGACTTCGGGAGTTTGTCACACTCCACCCTTGAAATCCTTCGAGGTGACTTTCCCCGAAGTCTCAGATCTACTGATGCATGTCTCCTGGCAACCAACGACTTGGATTTTATTTGGCCTTTGACTCTTCGGTGATTTCATTTTCTTCTTGTCCAAGAACATTTGAATTACTTCCACTCCAGAGTCTCATATCCTATGCCATCTGTCCCCCTCGACGATGGGTGATCCCTGTCTACTTCAGGACTTCAACACTTCAGTTATCCCATTCTGTTGTGCACTTTTATAGGACTTAAGGCTTGTGCACCTTCCCTTGATCAGACAATTGTCTATCCTTTGCACTCAGATCCAATGGGTTGGATCTGTCCTTCTTCTTGTTCATTCCTTCTTCGTCCTGGACCCCAATCTGATAGTCTATATCTTTTCCTGCAGCCGATATGACGGTTGTTGTCACTCCTCCTCCTAAGTTTCTTTGTTCCCATACTTGGGAAAATTTCTAAGTGTTTAAAGGTTTTGGTCTTTGAACCTTCTCCTGCGAAATTAGTTGAAAGGTTCCTGACTCCGCTTTTCCTTCTAAGATTTGACAATGAAGATTGTCCTCGACTCTAGTGCACACTTGAAATCTGCATGAAAACTTGTGCTACTCCTCCTGAGCTTGTGAATCTTGGAATAAGTTCACTTATGCACGCACTCCTTGCACTATCTCTCTTGAAATTTTTCTCACTCAAGTTCTAAGGTTCAGTCCCTTTACTCCTCAAAGGGATTCTCATGCCTCATCGAAAGGTTTTTCTCAATGCAAACTTGTAGAGATTACAGAGTATTCAACAACTCCATGAGTACCTTCCTCTGATACGCTTTTATTTGAACTCGACAAAGAGTTCTTCTGTGCACGCATGCACTTGCTCAATGCCCACCTGATAGATCTTTACAAAGTTCTCAGTGACTCTGTTTCTCTGTGCTTCCTCTACACAATTTCTCCTCTAAGGTATTCAACAACCTAGAGGCTTCCCCTGAGTTGTTATCACTCCGGTGCGCCCTCCTGGCATGTTCTTTTCCGACTCCACAGAGTTCAGATGCACACTCCTTGCACTGGCTACATAACCTACAATGTTTTGTTGTGCACTCCTTGCACAACCTAAGAACCTAGAAAAATATTTCAAAATCAACAAAGATAGAGAAATATATCTTCCTACTGCAGATGAAGACCTATCACATGCATCTACAACATACATTCATAAAACACATAAATACATAAACAATCATGTGCAGGAAAAATTGTTGTCTTTTTCATTAATATGAAAATATGATTACAATATGTGCAAGTTGGACTACAACAGAGTCTCATCTCTCTCAATCTCACTCAAAGAACTATTCTACCTCCTATTCAGTGACAATACTCCTCCAACAGCCTCATTTGGGCATACAATGCATCTACATATATAATAAAATTCCTAGGGTTCCCTCTGACTACCTCTCCTATCAAAGTAACAAATAACAACTATTCAAACTCCATTACATTAAATTCTAAGAGTGAAACTCCCAGATCTCTCACGATCATTCAACTTCTGAGCATTTATCTCTTCTTCAATCATCAGTTCAAAACTGACCTATAGGAAACACCCATTTTTAGATTCATTTTAATTAAAAAGGCGAGCTATGGCATTGTGTTGTCCCTCCATGTGGAATTTGTTGGAGATGCTCCTGCATCAAATTGTTGGGCTTGGGCCAATCTAAAATGACTTTTAACTTTGAGAGATCTATCCTCAAAATCCCCCCTCCAACAATATGTCCCAAGTAAACTAATAAGGTCTTTCCAAACTCACATTTAGACATCTTTAAAAACACATTTTCTTTCTTCAAGACATATAAGACTTGTTTCAAATTCCTAACATGTTCTTCATGATATTTTCTAAATATCAATATGTCATCCAAGTAGACAATTACACAATCATCAAGAAAAGGCCTTAAAACATCATTCATAACTCTCATGAATGTTGTAGGAGCATTACAAATCCCAAATGGCATAACCATCCATTCATACAAACCTTGCTTTGTTTTGAAAGATGTATTCCATGTGTCTCATTCAACAATTCTAATCCGATGATAACCACTCCTCAAATCCAACTTAGTGAAATAAACATCATCTTTCAATTGTTCAATCAAATCATCAATTCGAGGAAGAGGGTAATGATTCTTTACCATAATCTTGTTCAAGGCTCTGAAATATACACACATCCACCATGTACCATCTTTCTTTGGTACTAAAACAATTGGTGACCTGCATGGTGATGTGCTTGGCATGATAACCCCTTTGTAAAGAAACTCTTGGATTTGTTTCTTTATTTCTGCATTCTCCATGAGTGACATCATGTGCATGCCAATGTTTGGAAGAGGACAATCTTGCTGCAATTGGATCTCATGTTGGATACCTCTTTTAGGAGGCAATCCTTTTGGCTCCTGAAACATCTCATCATATTTGTTAACAACCTCATACAAATCAGATTTTAACTTTGCATCACATCCTTGGAAAGATTATTTTTCAACATGTCTTTGGGTTTGATCATCAAGAGTACAAAGTTCTTACTAGCATTGACTAACCTCTTCATTTGTCCAGCATTTACAAGTGAAAAAATCAACTTCTTGGTATGTGCTCTAACAATGTACTCAACTCCATTTTTAAACAAATGATATTTGTTCTCATGAAATATGGCTCTCCTATAATATAAATATGGGCTTCCCAAAACAATACCACAAATATCCAATGGAATGACATCAAGCTCTACCTCGTTTATAAAGTTTGCAGTGATGGAAAATATTAATTTACATCTCTTAGTCACATGCAATTTTGCATTGTCACATATCCAACCTAAAGGATATGGTTTAGGATGAGGAGTAGTTTCCAATTTTAGTTTCTTGACAGTGTATTTAGAAATGAGGTTTTCTTGTGAACCAATATCAAATAGAGTATCTATCTTGGTATGCTTTGAAATAAACCTTATGTGGAAAAGCTCTATTCTTTCTTTTTCATGTTGAGTTTCATTGAGGCTACTACTTGAAGAACTAGTACTGGCAATAGAGTCCTTACCTTTAAAACCCATAGTTGTGATCTTAGTTTCATCTCCAGAATCAGATCCTAAATCATGTTGTGCAGTTGCAATAGTCTTTGGTTTCCCTTTGTTGTTGAACTTTTTGGGTTTCATTTCAGGATGAAGTTTCCAATAGTGGTCTTCATCATGGCCATCTTTTGAACAATGTTTCCATGCGAGTTTTTCTCCCTCTTTCTTAACTGAATCATTCTTCCTTCCTTTTCCTTTGGATTTACCCTTTCCTTCGTCTCCATTATAAAATGGCTTCTTGCTGCCCTCTTGAGGAGCATTCTTCCCTATTGCTTCTAAATGAGTTTCCTGTACACAAACTTCATCTAGATTTGTAGAGTTAAACATAAGAATTGTGTGTCTCAAGTAGCTATGCAATCCTCCAATGTATTTGAGTAAAGTTTCTTGAGAAGATAAATCTATACCCAAAATCAAAGATCTTCTCCTAAATTATTGAGTGTAGCTTTGCACATTTTTCCCTTTAGCTTGCCTAAAGTTTTTCCAATCCATGATAACTTTCTGCATGTATGCTAATGGATAAAATTACCTTTTAATTGCAACAATAAAATCATTCCAAGAGGATAAAACTTTACCATGTTTGTTCATGTCCTCTTGAGTTTTGGATTCCCACCAAATGAGTGCTGCACCTTCCAATCTAAGAGAAGCAAGCTGAATCTTAGTTTCATCATCCTAGATTCTTTGTATCCTACAATACACTTCAATCTGACGAATCCAATTATCCAATTTTTCAGCATTTACCTCTCCATTGTACATAGGCAATTCAAACTTAATATCAAGCTTAAGCAAAGGAGTTTGTGTAGGAGTTTTACCATATTCTTTTGGAGAATTTGGCGATGGTTTTGAAATGGTAGAAGAAGTGGAAGATGGAGGTGAAGGAGGTGGAGTGTCACCATTTCCTCCATTTCCTTTTGTATTTTTATCACCATTACCTTCATTACCTTTTGGAGTATTTTAGCTTTCTCCTTGCAACCTTGCATTCCTCTCTTCATATAAAACTTTCACCATTTCTGTCATATCAAAGAAGGATTTTTTGAAATTTTCTTCATCGGAATTGAGGGTTTCATGACTCTCCTCATGAGCCATACTTGGTGAATGTCTCCTTGAAACTTGAGGTGAATGAATTTTTCTCTTTCTTGAAATTTGAGAGCTTGGCTCCACAAGTTGTCATTCTCCTCTTGTGAGCTTCAACCTTGTAAGCATCAGAAAACAAAACACTTGCAAACAAATCAAACCTTCAAAAAGATTTTCTTTGATACCAACTGATCTGAATATGAAAAGGTTTGTGTAGACAAATTGAAAGTGGAAAATGTATGTGTCTTGGGAAATTGGATCAAATTTAAAGCACATGAAATCATTGAGTTTTTACATAAAATGAATAGCAAAAACAATAATGAACAACCATCAAAATAAGCACATAACACAACAAATTGATAAAGGATTTCACCCCTCTCTTGGGCTACATCTGCTGGTCTAGATTCCAATGGATCATTTTCATTATATGCTCAAATGTGTTAATACAGTGCCTTATAATGATCATAATGCAAAATAGATGTCTCCAATGGCTCTAGAATGTCCAAAAACCCTTGTCTGGGCTCTTTTTGCACCTAATTTGGTAAAACAATGAAGAAGATATCTCTCTTGGAATTTTCTCCCTTTTCCTACAGCTAAATCATCCTCCAAAACGCACACACCATGCCAAAACCTAACTCACACGCTCCAAAGCTATCTCTCCCACACCATTCCAGATCGTGAATGAATTTGGCGTATTGTTAGCACTATTTTAGCACCTGATAGCGGAGATCGGGGTCGCATGGGCCATGTGGCCGCAACCTGGCTTAACTGTTCACCCCCGAATTGGTCGGCTCTCGTTTAATCTGCACTCTAGGCCACATGGCATTGGATGAAACTATGTGTCCATAGGCTAGGGCTAAGCCTCGACCCTTTTTCTGCCCAATGGAATCACCACTAAAACTTAAATATTAATTGCGCCATTATAGGTTAAGACTCACTCGGTAGGCGGGCTGGTTGCCCGGCCTACCTGCTCGTCCATCCACCCCGAAGGTCAAGGTTTCAATCCCCGCGAAGTCCAATAACCAAAATTTTAATACAACAAAGGGATACCAAATGGCGGCCCAACATTGGGCCATGTGGAACCCTGCGATTGGTCCAACTCAACACCCAAATGCCTAGTCACCTGCCACATGTCGATCATCCATTGGTCCGCGTCACCACATAGTCACACCACCTACCCAGTCACCTGCCCGATCATCCCTACCATGTGTCCTTTTCATGTCAGTTGTACAACCATATGGACTGTACATTCAACTTCCACACCATCCTTTACAGACTGTACAAACTATACAGTCAGCAAAATTGGTCTGTTTGGGAAAACAAACAAAACATCATATCGTTTCCATACAGACTCCTTTTGATCCCATTCAAGTTGTGTTGGGATCGTGAGGACAAGATCTATGCAATGAAACCATTTTCAAGAAATTTTGAACACTTTTATTTTTGATCCCCTTGATCATCAATAGTTCAAAGAATCCTATTATGCACTCAAAGATGAAGCATATTCCCATTAAGCATCACTTCCTAAGAGAAAAGGTAGTCGAGCAAAGTGTCAAGATGAAATACATTTCCACCAAAGAACATGTTGTAGATATTTTTACCAAAACCCTTCCTAGAGACACATTTGAATATCTTATCTAGAAGCTGAGAGTGATATCCCTCTCATCTCGTCAATAAAGGGAAGCACAAGCTCAGGGGGAACAACCCTTTTCCATTGATGTTAAAGGTGGAGAATTTGCAGACAGAGGAAGAATTTCAAATACAATGAGAGTTGAAAATAGGGGGAGTATTAGAGAATTGACTAAAATTTTCCATAAATGACAAAGGGGATGATTGTTGAAAATATTGTTTGCATTGATATCAAAGACAGGGGGAGACTAAAAATTTCCAAGATAAATATTGCAAGATGGAGATTGTTGGAAATGTTGTTTTTGGATTTTCGATGCTTAGTTTGGATACCCTATATTAAATGGGAGCATATGATATATGGTTGAAAAAATTATTCCGAGACCTTTCCAATGGTATATGACACTTCCTCTAAATCCATAGGAATGAGGAGATATGAAAGATTATGCCAGGTCAATCCATCTAGAAAGTACAGGTCGACCCAACCAATTTTACAAGTCGGCCCCATAAGTGAACATAGAAACACTATAAATACAAGATAGATGCACATATGTGAAGATCATCCAATCAAGAAGAGCAAGTACAAGTGCACAAAGGAGATCTGAGGTGCACAAGAGGAGTTGGGGAATATTCTTGGGGTCTAAAGGAAAGAGGAGTTTTCTTGAAGCTTTAAGGGTGTGCTATGAAGGAAAAAGGTCCATGATGCTAAAAAGTGCATTGTTTTGAGGTTGTGATGCTGTAGTCTAGAATTATATTCTAAGAATGATATTATGAGGTTCATGTTGAGGAAAAGGTATGAGAAGCCTTACTCAATCATTTTCAAATCTTATCTGGCTAGGAAAAGATAGTTGGGAATGTTACCCAGGGTTTATAGCCTCAAAACATTCACCCAATCCAAGAGTATTAATTACAGAGGAATGAGGTTGATTTTTAAAAGTTTATATTTGAAACAACATAAAAAACTAAAATTTAAACTAGCTATGTGTCTAAAGGTTTTACAATTAAAATAGACATAGAGACAAAAATGAAAATGAAGAACCAAGTCAATAAACACAAATATAAGACAGGAAAATAATTTATTTTATTCAATTCTGAGATACAAAAAAATGTATTCCTTTTTTACAAACCCCTGTGAGGGTAGGGACTAAAGTCAGATTTAGAGATATCCGATGGACACCATACAAAAAGACTCTAACATCGAAATGAAACTGAAATCTAATGATCTGAATCAGCTTGCCACAACATTCTACTACTTGACTCTGCAAAATATTCTTTATCAAATATGAAAATTAATTCATAAACAAACAAGAGTACACAAACTATCAAGACAAGTTAAACACCTTAAAGACAAGCTGCTGAAAGATATAATTCAGCTTTGAATCTCGTTGCCTTCAATAAGACCCTGCTGTCATCAAGAAGATTCTGCTTTCAAATACTTCAGAAGTGAAAGAAAACTGAAACTATCTCAAACATTAGAGAGCAAACCTCAGTACTGTAGTTCTCCTTCTATCTTTTCTCCCCTTTGTCTCTTCATTCAATTGGGATTTTATTCTTTTCCCAATCAGTTGAAGTAGTTCAACTACTTTTGTTAGTTAAGTTGAATTAACTTAAGAAATTAGTTTAGGAGAAATAAATAATAATAATATATAATTAAGGGTCTTAATTAATAATAACTAAAATAGGTGGGACCCCTTGTGACTCCCATCAATTCTTCTTTCTTAATCATCAAATATAAAGCACAAAAGATAATCATTTAACCCATATGACACCCTTATAACTCCCGTGGATTTTTAAACTGGATATTTAAATATCAGCAATAATTTATATCATATAAAAAAAAAATAATATATATCCAATTATCCACAAAATATCCAAAAATAAGGCTTGCTGTCCAAAATATGTTGAAAACCATTAAACACTATCCTCATCACTGAAAAACATAAAAATAAGCATTTAGAACCCATATTTGTTGTTTTGTGAGACATACTTCCTCTTCTCACTACTGTCCCGAACTGACTTCTCTTGAGTGGCCTTTGGTTGGTTAGACCTTGGAGGTGGGAGGACAAAAATTTGGAGGAGTCAGTGGATGGACTAGAGGGGGAGGCCGCTACTTTTCTTTGTCTTGCACTGGTTTTGGAATATCGGTTTTCAATCTTTTTCTAGCGTGCAAGGATTGTATGGGCAAAACAACAGGATAAATTTGAACATTGGGGTTAATTGGTGGTGGTAGAGGAAATGACACAGTAGGCCAACCACGATAGTGAGAGACAGGTTGGTGGACAATTTCTTGCCAACTATCAATTGCGGGGACTTTGGGCTGCAAAGACACATGTGGAGGAACAAGAATGTCGGGAATATTCTGAAGAGGATGGAAAGAGGGTCTTTCTAGTTGAGGGTGCAGTATCCCATGACCAACCCAATTAAAGAACCTATCTTGGAACAATTGGTTCAATTCTTGCAGGTCAGCGTCAAAATGGATAGGAAATCTAGGCCTCATATGGCCTCGATTCCAATTTCCCCTGCCTCTTTTATTTCGACCATTGTTGCCTCTACTGAAAAAGCTCATCCTGTAGCAATCGTTTGTTAGTAATGACGATCTTAATTAACCATACATGAAACTGTGCTTACATGAATCAAAAGTTGGCTCTAAATTACCACAAGATACATGAAAATCCATCCATAACACATCATTTATTAATTGCTACATGAACAAGGAATGCTAGGGTTCATGGGAAATATGTAGGGCTTGTAATTAGCGAAAAATGATATCATGGAGGGGATCAAAATACAAATAATGTTCAACAATTAATAAACAAATTAATTTTGTATTTAAAAACATCAAGAGTATTAGTCCTCAATCCTTGTCATGTCAACTTCCCTTTATTTCACATAGACTCACCTTTTAAAATTTATATTACAGAACAAAGATGAAATACATGAAATCGGAATTGTGGAGGGAGTGTAATTAACGAAAAATGGTAGAATGATAGGGAAACTTTATGAATACTGTTCAAGTGAAAAATTAAAACATGTTATCTCTGATCCAATCAAATATATCTCTGTCCAAAATTTTGAAGTTTAAACAATATTCTGTTTCCAAAATAATAACCCGAACATATTCTTTATTTAACAAAATTGCTCGCTGGCCTCCGAACTGTATTACATAGTAACTATTTGATATGCCCAGAATTATTTAACCAAAGTAACCATGACAACAATACTTTCATTATATAACAGAATTGATGAACAACATCATAATCGCTACATGAATACAACAATAATCTTAGAGTGGACGAGCCACGATTCATAACATCAACCCCAACAAAGGTCCTTTAAATCCCACAGGGTCACACACAACGCTCCCAAAACAAAACTCATAGCCATCATTAAATCAAACCACCGTTCACTGCAACCCTTTTTAATTTCATTCTGGCCAGTATTATTCAATTCGAGCATCAGACATTTCAAACACAGGTGCTTTCGCAAACAATAAAACATGATGATTTAACTAAGATAAGTAACATTTTCTATCGGAAACACAAGGTTCAACAGACTGTAACTTCCAGTGAATAGGTGAGTACAAGACTCTTTCCACAATTTCCAAGCAAGAGACCAATTAAACGCGTGCCCAAGTAATCGAGCAAGAACAATGCTCTCATTAAACTCAAACTGGAGTAAGCAACACCTTCACTGTAATGTGTAGGGTTCGATATATATCAATGACAGTAAGTGATAGAGACAGCGAGGCAATTAAACATAGGGTTTGGTGGTTGCATTAGGGGAAATTTGGTTGAAAAATAGTCCTACCAACCCTAATACAAATTCCATGTCATCATGTGTTAGCCAATCAAAATTTTCTAAAATTTAAAAGAGGTGCATGTCTTAAAATTTTTTTTATTATATAATTTGGAGATAGTCAATTTTTTTTAATAATATATTGTGTATACTCTACACGTAATCTCTGCCCCTGCTGCCCAAAATTCAAAATTGTCTTGGTTATGGAGCATTGAATTAATGTGCTATCCCATTATGAAATAATTATAATAAATGAAGGAAATAGTGTATTGAATAAATATTAATTCATTTACAAGCTTCACATTAACAACATTCTTTGGCGTGTTTTAATGCGTTGAGGTCAGCTGGGACGGAAGTAAAATCCCTATATGTGCTTGTTCAGAGGTTTAGAGGTTGCAGAAAGGTGCACTGAAGGAGCATAATTTACCACCTAGAAAAGATGCTGCTTGAGGGTTTGGTGGGGTTGTTCCAGCCTTGAAAGGAGGTTCTGAGGTGTCATTCCAGCCCTGGAAACCTTTGTGAGGAGGGTAGAACCTTGAAAATGCTTCCTGGAGAAGGGTCGAACCCTAGATCTGTCATCATAGTGCAGACCAAGGACAAAGGGAAGCTGACAGAAGGACATCGAGGGCATTTTGGAGGACTAGAGTTTTTCCAGGAGTCCTTTAAGCACAGGTTCATTTGTTTATTGTTGTGGTAGATACTAGGGTTAACTATGGTATATTTATGTTACAAACTGATGCTATAATAACAAACAAATTGCGGGTAATTGGATTATGTGACCAAATTCGACCATAGTTACCAAATTTGGATGAATCGATGAATTAAATTTGAAAATTCGCCAATTTGGTTGATTCGGCCGAATTCTTTATCAAATTCGATGTGTTCTCCGAAAATTGTTTGTCCAATTGGGTCAATTCGACCAAATTGTTTGTCCCCTGAAAATCCTAGCATTGTGTTTGATTATCATGTGTTCGTCTCTTCCTTTGTTGTGCTTTATGGATGATTTTATTTATTTGGATCTCATGGTAGCCATTTTGTTGGGTATGTGTTATATTCTTTTCACGAATGCTGGGTGTGCAAGGGGGTTCTGCCCCCGATTTTTTTTTTCTGCATCAGGACCACATTTTTTGGGACCATATTATATTTAGGTGGTTTTTCAGCACATGGTTTCTTTGTCGATGGTTTTCTATTTCCAGTTAAGGAATTAGGGTTTTGGACTAATCCAGGTGATTGGGTTAGGGTTTTGGATGCTGCTAGATCCTATATGTATTTTTTATTGTAAACATTGTAACATGATGAATAATATAGAATATGTTGGTTTTCTCGGTTCGGGTTTCCAGGGGAAAATTTTTCTGTGTAATGTTTTTATTTCCATTGTATCTTTTCTGTTCCTTTACTGAATATTTGTTTGCAATAGATATTGTACAAGGTTATAATTTACATTGGTATATTAGCTTCAGGGGTACGCCTTTGTGGTCAAGGGTTTGGCTCGGGACTGTGATAAGCCTTGTTACCGTGGGAGATCTACGGTATTTCTTTTTCGAGTGAAAAGAAATGGCAAGCAATTCGAAGATGGAGATCGAGAAGTTTAATGGGAAAAGTTTTGAGTTGTGGAAGCTCAATATGGAAGATCTGTTGGTAGACAAAGATCAGTGGATCACAGTATATCCAGGTACTGCACCTATAGGAACTTCTACAGATGATTGGAAAAAGTAGGATCAGAAGGTAATGAGCACAATCCAACTGTGTCTCTCCAATTCAGTATTACTGAATGTGTTAGAGGAAGCTACAACCAAGGATTTATGGGAAACGTTTGGGAACTTGTATCAGTCTAAGTCCCTAGTACATAAACTATTCTTGAGAAAGAAGTTGTATAACCTGAGGATGAGAGATGGAGACTCGGTGGAAGATCATTTAAATGCCTTCAATACTGTGGTAAGTCAGTTAGTATCTGTTAAGATTAAAATTTTAGATGAAGATAAATGTATCAGTTTATTGTGTTCTTTACCAGACTCGTGGGATAGTCTGGTTGTCTCCATAGGTAGTAATACAACTTCCTTGAAGTTTGAAGAAGTGGTCTCATCCTTGTTATCAGAGGAGATGATACAGAAGAATATGGAAGGACATAACATATAAGCATTATTTTCAAGAGGACGTTCCTTTGAAAGAAATAGATCTAATTTATCAAGTGGGAGATATAATTCTAAGGGTAGATCTAAATCTCCCGAAAAGTTTGTAAGGGTATGTTGGATATGTGGAAAAGAAGGGCACTATAAGAAGCAGTGTAGATCCAAAGTTGAGAAAAAGAAGGGATATGAAGAATCTTCTTCTACAGAAGAAAATACCTCCAAGGAAGAAGGAGGGAATGTGTACTTGGCCTCTTCAAGTGCACATGCAGATCATGAGTCATGGTTGGTTGACTCTGGTGCATCATTTCATATGACTCCCCACAGGGAGTGGTTCTGCGAATATGAAATATATGATGGAGGTAATGTTTTCTTAGGTAATGATTCAACAACCAGAATCATAGGAAGATGAAGGGTCAAGTTTAGGCTCATATATGGAAGGATTATAACATTGCCTGGTGTTATGCACATCCCAAGTTTGGCTAGAAATTTGATTTTTGTTAGAAAAATGGATGATGCAGGGGTAAAAACAATATTTGAAAAGGAAATCTGTAGGATGGTTCGAGGAGAAATGGTGTTGTTGAGGGGATTTCGGTTTGGAACTCTACATAAGCTGCAAGGAAGCACTATTAGTGATGTGTGTAATAGTTCCATTGTTCCTGATATTGGAGTTGAAGAAGAAAGAACTCCTACAGTCTCTGGAGAAAAGGTTATGCTGTGGCATCAAAGACTAGGGCATATCAGAGAGAAGGGTCTTCGACTACTACACGGTAAAGGTATGGTTGAAGGTATGTCTAATTTCTCTCTGGATTTTGATTTTTGTGAACATTTTCTATATGGGAAGAAGAATCGGGTAAGATTCCCCTCTAGTGCAACAAGGGTGGAAGGAATTTTACAACTAGTTCACAGTGATGTTTTTGGACCTGTGTCGGTCCCATCATTGGGAAAATATGTGTACTATGTCTCATTTATAGATGATTTCTTGAGGAAGACTTGGATATATTTCCTCAGGAAGAAATTTGAAGTCTTTGATAGGTTTAAAGAGTTTAAGGCTCTTGTTGAGAATCAAAAAGAGAAAAGAATTAAGGTGTTGAGGACAGATAATGGTGGAGAGTTTTGCGGAAATGAATTTGAAGAATTCTGTAAGAAGTGAGGTATAGCAAGGCAGAAGACTACTCCATATACACCTCAGCAGAATGGAGTTGCAGAAAGGATGAACATGATGCTGATGGAAAAAGCAAGGTGCATGCTCAGTGGTGTCGGGTTAGGGAAAGAATTTTGGGTAGAGGCAGTGGGTACTTCATGTTACCTAGTCAATATATCACCCTCATCAGCGTTGGATGACAAGACTCCACAAGAGGTATGGATTGATAAGGAACCTTCTCTCACACATCTCAAGGTTTTTGGCTACGATGCATATGTTCATGTTCCAAAGGAAAACATGAGTAAGCTAGATAAGAAGGTTAAAAAGTTTATCTTTATTCGATATAAATATGGTCTCAAAGGTTATAAGCTTTGGAACCTAGAAACTAAGAAGGTAGTGTATAGCCGAGATGTGGTATTTAGAGAAATGAAGGATGTTGTTAAACAGGAAACCCTACCAAAAAAAGGAAGAACCAAAGAAGATAGAGTTTGATTTAAAGGATGATGAATCAGACTCTACAGAAGAACATGAATCAGAAGAAGAAGATCCTCATACTCTAGTATTGAGGAGATCGGATCAAGAAAGAAGGCTACCGAAAAGGTATAGTCCATCTGATTTCCGTTCAAATTTTGCTTTTTCTATTACTGATGATGATCCTAGAACTGTCAGGGAGGAAGTGGATTCAGAGGATGGAAATATTTGGAAAAGGGCCATGGACGAAGAAATGGCATCTTTGGATAAGAATGAGGCTTGGGATCTAGTGGAGTTTCCAACTAGAAGAAATCCCATTGACAACAAATGGGTATTTAAAAAGAAGTTGAATGCAGAAGGAAAAGTGGAGAAATACAAAGATCGGTTAGTAGCAAAGGGTTATTCCCAGGTTGAGAGAATTGATTTTGGTGAGATTTTTTCTCGTGTTGCCAAGCTAACCTCCATAAGATTTTTTTTATCTGTTGCTGCTGCATTTTATTTTGAAAGAGAACAAATGGATGTAAAGACAACATTCATACATGGGGATATGGAAGAATAAATCTATATGAAGCAACCAAAAGGTTACGCTGTGAAGGGAAAGAAGGAGCTGGTATGCAAGATGAAAAAGTCCCTGTATGGTTTAAAACAATCACCAAGAATGTTGTATAAAAAATTTGATACTTATATGCTGGGACTTGGCTTCACAAGAAGCAAAGAAGATCACTGTGTGTATTTTAAATTTATTGGTGATCATTTGATTTATTTGGTCTTATATGTGGATGACATGTTGTTGATAGGAAACAACAAGGAGATTATCCAGGATGTGAAAACTCATTTGTCCTCTAAATTTGACATGAAGGATCTCGGTGCTTCAAATTTCATTTTGGGCATGGAAATTAAAAGAGATTGGAAAAGGAGGAAATTCTGGTTAAATTAGAGAAAATACGTCGAGACAATATTGTAGAGGTTTAATATGCAAGAATGCAAACCGGTCAAGGTCCCTATTTCTGTTGGTGTAAAGTTATATGCGGATTAGTGTCCCAAGACACATGAATAAGAGGAGGACATGTCTCATGTTCCATATGCTAGTGCAGTTGGAAGTTTGATGTATGTAATGGTCTGTACTAGACCGAACATTGCACATGCAGTGGGAGTTTTGAGCAAGTATGTGTCAAAACCAGGGAAGGAGCATTGGACAACATTAAATAGGGTTTTCAGGTATTTGCATGGCACTGCTAGCTATGGATTGTGCTATGAAGGAAGACCGAGATTGGACAGAGTGGTGGATATACATGGATTTTTGGATGCAGACTGGGCTGGAGATTTGGATCATAGGATATCTACAAGCAGGTATGTGTTTAGCCTATTTGGAGGAGCAATAAGTTGGATCAAAAGACAAGTTGTAGTGGCACTTTCAACTACAGAAGTTGAATACATGGCAGCCACTCATGCAAGTAAGGAAGCAATATGGTTACAACTATTGTGTTCAAGTATTGGGTTGGTCCAACAAGCTGTAAGGATAGAGTGTGACAATCAGAGTGCAATTTTTCTAGCGAAGAACCCTGCTTATCATTCAAAGACAAAGCACATTGATGTTCAATATCACTTTGTGAGATACATGATTGAAGAAAATAAAGCATCACTAATGAAGGTGGACACTTTGAAGAATGTTGTAGACTCATTAACAAAATCTGTGAGCACTGAGAAGTTCTCTTGGTGTAGATTATCCATGGGCATTACTGCCCTGGATTGTTGACTATGTAACCATGTAACCCCTTGTATGAAAAGAAAAAAACAAGTGGGAGAATGTTGTAGACTCATTAACAAAATCTGTGAGCACTGAGAAGTTCTCTTGGTGTAGAGTATCCATGGGCATTACTGCCCTGGATTGTTGACTATGTAACCATGTAACCCCTTGTATGAAAAGAAAAAAACAAGTGGGAGAATGTTGGGTATGTGTTATATTCTTTGCATGAATGTCGGGTGCGCAGGGGGGTTCGGGGGTAACGCCCCTGATTTTTTTTTTCTACATCGGGACCACATTATATTTAGGTGGTTTTTTGGCACATGGTTTCTTTGTCGATGGTTTTCTATTTTTGGTTAAGGAATTAGGGTTTTGGACTAATCCAGGTCATTGGGTTAGGGTTTTGGATGTCGCTGGCTCCTATATTTATTTTGTATTGTAAACATTGTAACATGATGAATAATATATAATATGTTGGTTTTCCTGGTTTGGGTTTCCAGGGGAAAAATATCTGTGTAATATTTGTATTTGTCATTGTATCATTTTTGTTCCTTTACTAAATATCTGTTTGCAGTAGATATTGTACAAGGTTATAATTTACACATTTTTCTTGAACACATCAAGGATATGTTTTATTACTTAGTCTAAGTGTTCTTCAATGAAAACATTAAAAACTCGAGTTGCAATAGTAATGATGATACCAATCTTCTGTGTAGGATGATAGTGAGAGTTATCATTGAGATATCTATTAGTATGTGTCTTCTTTCGATAAAATTGATGGGACATAGAGATATCATATTTCTTAGAAGCCAAGACATCCAAAAAAGGTAGTCGACCATTTTCTGTTGTTTCCATATTAAAATTGATGTATTCAGATTGGTTGTTGGGATGGTTCAAGAATTCATACTATTTATCTCTTCCAAGTGGCCAAATTGTGTTTGTGTCATCAACATATCTCTTCCAAACTTTTTTTTTTAGGGGAGGAGTATTGATAGAAATTATTTCAAAATTATCCATGTATATGTTGACAACAATAGGGGATAAAGGTGATCCCATGGCCACACCTTCGAATTGTTCATAGATATTGTTGTTCCTGAGTTTATACTTTAAGGCTGTAAAGTATGTCGTCAAGGCATTCATAAATGTTTAAAAGAATAATCTCAAGGATAAGAATTAAAAAAGAAGGGTGAAACAAAATTAGTTTCTCAACTGTCTCTGCCTAGCTTCCCGTTGTTCTTGGATGCTAATATCTCTCTCAATAGCAGCCCATGAAAGTTCCAATTTGACCCGGTTAGTTGCTATTTGTAGGATGATATTAAATAGGTTCAAGACAATACTGGTTTGATCTTGAAGTCCAGGTTCAATATTGGGTTGTCTGCTACTTGGCACAATCATGGAGGATAAGACTTATTTAATCGCGAAAGAATTTAATCAAATGTTACTTCAAACTTTTAAGAGATGAGAATAGAAAAACAATTTTGAAATTCAAAACATTAACATAAATACATTTGAGGCCGTTTCCTGGATTTGTAACAATTCGAGAATTATAAAATAACAAAAAAGTACTACAGAAAAAATATGAGGCTTTAATCAAGAAAGAATATCATATTTCGACAAGTAATGAAGAAAGAAGACAAGGTTTCTAATGAAAAGTTAAGTATTTAAGGTTCAAATCATTAACAGGTCTTAAAATCACTGATAACAATTTCAGGGGAAAAGCTGTAAATAATTTGATATCCAAATCAATCTGAACTATATGCAAGATGTTTGCAGGTAACTTCAAATTGATTATTCATTAGAAAAACATTGAAAGAAAAACAAAATAAAGCATAGTAAACAGGGTTGAAGAACACATAGCTACAAATTTGCAGGATTCAGAATCTCGTCTGTAATGTATATTATGATGGATTGGAAAACTGTTAATACAATCGGCTCTCTCCAAAAATCAAAAGCACTTTCTCAGTCTTTAGAAAATACATTTATACATCTTCATCAAAATTTTCTCGTTGGTGACTAACCAACTTCCTACTATTACGGTTACATATAAGAATAATGTCAACCGTTTACATTTCCTTTCTAATTTCTAATGATAAAAACATTTTAAAAAATGTTTTTACGTTTGTGTTGAAGAACTTCTTTTCTCTTCTTCAAGACACTGAACACACTTTCCCAAAAAATTCACAAACGTTCTGGGAGCATCTGGTATCTCATTTGCTTCAAACAAGAAAAATCTTTTCTATAATTCAGGCAAACGATTTTCTATCATCTTCTCTGTGAACTTAATAGTTTGTAACCTTAAGTTCGGTGTGACCATCCATTTGTTGATTTCTATGATATTTATTAATTTAATTTTTGAAATCTCTATCTTCATTTCCTCCAGCTCTTCTTTGAACCTTAGTTGGTGCTTGGCAATATTAATCTCACCTAATAATCCGGGGCAGTCATTTGTTCCGATATTCAATGAAGTTCTTTCTAAGAGATCAAAAATTCCCCGGCAATCATCATTGACATCTCTGGTTAATCTTTTATATTCGGTCAGGCCTGCTTCCCACACTTTAAGTATTATGTCCCCTTTAACCTGTTCAGAAATGGATAATTTCTGAATCCTTCCGACTTCTTCCTTTGTTGAGAGGGATACTGCCTTTTGGAAAGTCTTTCTAGTCGCTTTCACCTCCCTTTCCTTCTGGAAAACATTCTCCAAGGATTTATTTGTTTCTTGAAAATAATTTTGGACTATTTCTAGATTCAAAAACACTTTCTGCTATTCTTCCTCTATTTTCAAATGTATTCCCAATGCTTGTGCCCTGAAAACTTCAAGTTCTATTACTTGATTAGTAATTGAACTAATTTTGTCTTGTAACTGTTTATTTTCTTCTCCTAGCTTTTGGACCTGTGCCTGTTTGACCTGTATTATCTGTTTTGCCTCCTCTAAGTCTTTTTTCATTTTCTAAATTTCTTGCATATCTTTTAGTCTAGCTTGTTCTAGACCCTTTTGTATTCCCCAACTGATATTTCTCTCAGTGTCTTTTAATTTGTCTTGCAACTGAATTATTGTTTGGTCTTTTTGTTCGAGCATGGTTGTTAAACTGCCAATAGAATATATATTTGTTGATGCTATAGCACCCATTGTACCTGCTAACTCCATAGCAAATTCTCCATCTTTAAGCTTCTTTCCATCTATAATGACCCTATGTTTTTTAATCATCCCCTCTCCTCTTGGATGAATTTCCTGTTTCAAGACTGCTCTTCTCTTTTTACTGAAAAAGTAATCTGATGGAGGGATTTCATCACTTGAAATTGGCTCTAGATCACTGACATATAGAGCTCCTTTATAGGGGGTTCCATAAGTTGACAGCAATGGGGTTAAGGAAGTGATAGGACTACTGAGCTCTGTTGATGCTGTTCCTCCTATCTTTTCTGGAAAATCCTTGGGGATTTCTAGGGTTGTTTCCAGCTCTTTTCCCTTCTTTGTCTCTGATTCTTTTGTTTGAGAACCCTCTGTGTTTCGAGAAGGTATCTCAGTATCCTTCATGTTGCCTTTGGTATTTTCTTTGTCCTGTGTATTAGTTTCAAATCCTGGAGGACACCCTTCCTATTCTGGAGGTGGGGTCGAAACTTCACCCTACAAACTCTTAGGTAGGCAACTTCGCCTATGGCTCTGGAATGACGCGAATCTGGTTTGTGAGTTAGGTGGCATGACTTGTACTCTGTTCAGTACTTCTTCATAGGATTTAACATCCTTAAATACATCATCATAAATAGATATTTCATGTTCATATGCCTTTAGATTACAATGTATAAAATGCCTACTTATTACTTGGTAGGGGTCATACTTTCTGTGCTCAATATCTACTAATTTTACTTCTTCTAATGATTCAACCTCTACCTTAGAATGGCCTAAATTTAATAAAGAAAATTTTCCAATATGAACAGGGAAAGATGGCCATGACTTCTTCTGAGCTGCTTTTAATTCTAATCCAACACTTCCCTTTACTATCTGATGGGCTACCTCCCTACACGTAGGAATTTAGGGAGTGCATGAGGAGGAATGGAACAACCGTAAACCCTAATGTAAGAAAACTTCTCCTCAATAAACTGGTCGACAATTGCTTTAAGATTTTCTGTGATTGCATTAGAAATGCGAGGTGGTTCACATCCAAAAAATATTTTATGCATCGGAATTATAATAAAATGACAAACCTCATAAAATGCATCCTTAGCATTTTCTTCCCAAAGGGCCAAGTGATATTTATGAATGGGTTATGGGCAGGAAATATTCCAACTCCAATTCATTAAAGGAAAAGGAGTCACATAACAGATTGCATCCATAATGTATGCTAACATGTAAAAGGTTGTTGGTTGTCCCTTTGATTTTGTTGCTTTGTAGTTTAATATTTCCTGTGTTAGGTTATCTGACAAAATCTGCATGAAAATGACAGGGATCTTTTCTCCCAAAAAGTCTACATAACATTATGGCTACATATACCATGTATTCATTCAAGGATGTTGTAGCATAAATCCCATGGGAATCAGCTCTAAACTTTGCTGGACATCTCACCCATTCTCTAATCATATCCGGATATGTCCGGTCTGCCTCAATACATTCTTTCCTCTGAAACTCTGCTAAAAATTCAGCATTAAAAGTATGTTTACGATTTAGCGAGAGTTTATACATTACTTGTATGTGTTCTGGCCTAAATGAGCCGACGATAACTCCTTGGTCATTTAAGATGCTCCTTGTTGGGATATAGACCTTCTCTAGGGCCCAACTGATCATATCATTGTATGCCACGAGCCGTGGGCGCGCAACGATCTTATGAAGCTCTGACTCAGCTATGTCCTGGAAATGATTTTCAGAATCAGGATGAGCATTCTCAAGCTCGTATTCCAACAATTTGAATATTTGAGTCCAAGATTTAATAGAGTCTATAGCATGTGGAGTGGTGTCGGAGATGATATCTCCTTCTTGTGCGTCTTCATTATTCTTTGGTGTCTTTTTCTGTGCCATGACTTCTGCATTTAATTGAAAACCTGTCACAGAAAATGGATGAACGAGCTCAGCTAAAAATGAAAACACAGATGTTTAAATGTTCATTTTGAATATATTAAAAAATGACAAGATTGACACAACTGTCACGAATTTAAGGCTTTTAATGCGGAAGATATATTTCCGAGATACACATTTAATGTCCGTATTTAGGCGCCTTCATGTTTTTTGAGTAAATGAGACACTTACTTAATCAGATAATGAAACATGAATGAACACTTAAAAAGAATGATTATCATTAATCCTATTTTGGAAAAAAGATTAATTAGTGATAATCATAGATTAAAGCTGAAATCTTTGCTTTTCGGGATTTCGAAAATCATGATGTCGAGAGGTATTTCGTCGATGAAATCTGATTTCGTGAAATTGTGATGTTTTAATTAAGGCTTAAAACGTTTTTAGTAAATTAATTGATTAAGATTAAACGTTTTCGGGATTTCGGGGATCATGATGTCGAGAAGTATATTATCGATGAAGTCTGATCTCCGAAATCGCGACGACTTTCTTTTTAAAAAACAAGACTTAACTCATCTTAATTAACTAACTAATCACGATTAAGGCCAAAACATAATTAGTTTGATTTAACGCGAACTGTGGATCGGGGTTTCATGATTCAAGATTTCGGGAAACATGATGACAAGAGATGTGATCTCACTGAACCGCGAATCCCGAATTTGCGACATGATTATCTTAACCCTTAACCCTTCATATAAGAGAATTAATTAATCCATGTTTTAACTAAGACTTCAACGTTTCGGGAAATCGGGGATCAGGATTTCGCGATTCGATTTACATCAAAAAATTTGTTTGTAGTAAACCTCGAATCCCGAAAATTCTTTAAGCTTAAATTTAAAATCGTCAGTTTAAAATTTAACATGATTTAAAAAAATTTCAAATAAAAAGCGTCGGGAGTCTTATAATTTTTGTAATCCTTTTTGCCTTTTATTATCCAAGTAATTAAAAACTTTAAGAAAAAGGTATCATGTGCTTAGGATTGATAACGAAACTCGTGATTTGTGAAAAGCCGAAACCCAAAAAAGAAAAATTTAGGCCTTAGGGATAAAAATTTAAGAAGTGTTTCAACATAGGCTCCAACTAGGGACCTCGTCTCCTTGTGGGATGAGGAGAACATGTAGACTTAGTGCCTTCATTGGGTTAATGGTGTCAAGGGTTTATCACTGATGAAACTGCTAAGGGAGAGGAAAAAAAAGGAAAAAGAGATTTCATTTCAACTTCTGAAAATATTTTCAAAATTTCTTATTTGTTTTAAACTCAGTTGTAGTCTTCTTCATAATATTCTCCTTCTTGTCTGAAATTAAGTTAGTATTAAGATGATTAAAAGAATCTTAGGAAACTCAACAGATTTGTGACTTTCGGCTTGCATCAATCGAAATAAAACTTATAATTTTAATTGGGGAGCTCTATCTAGATTTGGGATGAAAATCCAGTTTCGAAAAAACTGGTAACTAGAATAGAGTGGTAGATAAGTATGACAACCTTACAGATACCTCAGATATTGCTTCACTGCCAGTGGGCCTGTTCAGTACCCCGGTGAAGTTATCTGTCCCTTTTTTTACTGAATTTCCTTTCACCGCTTTGAGTGCTAATTATGTATTTACACTCAGATATTGCTTCACTGCCAGCGGGCCTTTTTAGTACCCCAGTGAAGTTTTCTGTTTCTTTTATATTAGACGAGGGAAATCATTTAGATGAATTTCCTTTCATCGTCTTTGGGACTAGATGGGGGCAATCACATATGAATTTCCTTTCACCATCTGTCGTATATTTAGCTTATAAATACGAAGTGGGGGAAATCAATGATACTTAAAATATCAGGGGTGGTTATCTGTGTAAAAATTTACAATAGAGGTTTGTCAACCTATTTTGATTACTCTAGACCAATCTTTTCTCAACTTTCAAAACACCTAAGTCTGCAGAGACAAAGGGGAAGATTAATTTCAGGGGTTTTCTTTTGAGCAAGCTTAAATCCTCAGACAAACTGTTAAGAAACCTAGGAGAGTTAGAATCAACCTAAGCATAACCACTTTTAGTCGGAGAATAAGAACTATGAGGACTGGTCTTACTGATTTAGAACTATTTTTCGACTTCAAAAGTTAAGACATAATCTCTCCTACCTCTACGGGAAACTCGAAAAAGCATAAGATAGAACTGAGGGTATAAAAAGGAGATGTCCAACAATCTGTAAGTCAGAAAACATAGGTTGTAAATTAAAAAAATAACCCTTTGGACTCTTCTCTTAAAGATTTTTTACTTCGATTGCCTTTAAACTTGTTCTAAGTGAAACCCTTATGGTTTAAGTATTGAAAAATGCTTTTTATTTACCTATCAGCTTACGGGATAAGCAACGCATTTTTTTTTATTTTTAAGAAAATGGACTTTGCTGAAACTCATAACTTTGCCTTACCATTATCATTCTTCTTTTTTTTTTTTTTTAAATAACAGAAAGTACTATCTATCACCTATTTTTGGCAAATTTATCCTCTGCGTTCAAGTTGTCTGTTTGAATCCTGTAAACAAAACAATATTAAAAATATCAAATTTTTTTTTTAGTATAAAAACTTAACTAATTTTATTTTATTTTTATTTATTTACAAAACGAGAATAGACTTTCTAAAGAAAATTATGAAAAAAAAAAAAAAACCGGTATATACAATGGAAATTTCTGGAAATTAATTATTCCATATAATGTTTTAAAAAACGCCCGTTGACAGGGGCATTTAGGATTTTACCATCCAAATTTTGAAGCAGAAATGAATTTTTTCCTTCAGGAGATGCTACCTTAAATGGTCCATACCAAATGTGATCGAATTTACCATTTTTTCTCGAATCCTCTTTTCGAGCATCCCATCTCAAAACTAGATCCCCGGGGAGAAAAGTTTTGTCTTTGGGTTTACCATCAAACAATACCTTCATGTCATCCTGGTACTTCTGCAACCTTTCATCCACTACCGCCCTGTGCTGTTGAACTTCAATCAGCTGGTTTATCCTTCTTGTGAGAGGATTCGGTTCTTCCTTCTCGTCTTGCCATAGTTTCATTACAGGAAGTGCTAGGTTTATAGGCAACACTACATCTGTTCCATATACCATTTGGAAGGGATAAGTACCGATAGACTTTTTTGTGCCTATCTGATTTGCCCACAGAGCGTATTTCAAATGCAAATGCCAAGACTTTTTATTTTCGTTTAACACTTTCTTGATTATACTGATTAAGCTCTTGTTTGAAGATTCTGCTAGACCATTTGCCTGAGGATAGTATGTTGTGGAATGACCCAACACAATATTATATTTCTTGCAAAAGCTGACTATTTCCATAGACTTAAAATCCTGTGCATTGTCTGTGACTATCTTTCTGGGATAGCTGAACCTAGACAAAATATTTTCCTCTAAGAAATCTATAACCACTGAGTCAGTAGCCTTTCTTGTTGGGATAGCTTCCACCCATTTGGTGAAGTAGTTTGTAGCTGTCAGGATCCATCTGTGTTGAGCACTAGAATGAGGATTAATTTCACTTATGAAATCTAGTCCCCATTGCTGAAAAGGAGCTTCTATATTGACTGGGACCAATGGCATCGCTGGTAGTTTATGTTTTCCTGCAAAAAATTGGCAAGGGCTGCAAGCTCGTACCTTAGCATTGACATTTGGGAAAAGTTTGGGCCAGTAATAACCAGCCCTCAGGATTTTATATGCCATATCCCTCCAGGTGTGGTGTCCTCCACATACTCCTTCATGAAATTGACCTATAACTTCCTCTGTTTCCGACTCGACCAGACAGACCAAGAGGAAGCCAAGCGGGTCTTTCCAATATAATCGTTTTTTGGAAATACAGTATTTGATTGCATGTAGCTTTAGCGTTCTAGATTTGGATGAAGACAAGTTAGTTGGACATTTCAATTTCAGTAAGTATGTTACTATGTCCTTGTACCAATTTGATGACGTGAATTTCCCTTCGATTCGGTTTTCAGTTATTTGGTCCTCAAGTACATTCACATCTACCCACTCTTGCTCCTCCTGAGAGTTGTTTATCCCAATAGCTCTAAAATTAGATTCAGCTAAAAGTTTAGCTAAGCCTTGTCCCTTTACTAATTTTGTCGGTTTAACCTCCAAGTCAAACTCTTGAATTTTGGCAAGCCATCTTCCTCTTTTTCCATCACTGTCTGCTTGAATCAAAATATCTTTTACAGAACTAGTGGGTACATATGCAATCACCTTAGAATGTAAAACATAAGTTCTGAAAGCTTTTAATGCTTTTACCATAGCATATGCTTGTTTTTGTTGGATCATGTTGTCATTGATGCCAATGGTTTGATTACTTGGGAGATTGTTGGATCATATGTCATTGATGTAAATGGTTTGGTTTGATTGATGTCATTGGTTGATGTCAAGTAATTGATTGATATGATTCCCTT
>ML785724.1:164382-192788 GCA_009831015.1 Picea engelmannii
AACAATGGGTAATGAATAAATGTTGAATGCTAATTGATGAGTTTTTGTGCAAGAGGGAAGTTTTGGGAAAAAGAGCCCCACACTCATTCACCCCCCCCTCTAAGTGTGGTAGGTGTGTCCAACAGTTTTTCCATTATATTATATTTGAGTTCGGCATCTTGGAGACTTTTTCTAAAGAAGGCTATCGATTGCTAGAAACCTTCTTCGTTCTTCTGAAGGAGTACGGCGACGAGTGTGTGTTCAGAGGAAAATGAAAAAATAAGAAAATCTTTGAGATAATCGGGGCTCGCTAGTACTGACGCCTCACTTATAACTTTCTTGATATGGGCAAAGGATGCTTTAGCTTCTGCTGTCCATTTTACTTCACTGTTTTTCCTGAGCATATCTGTAATCAATTTCACGATTTCAACGAAGTTAGGAATAAATCTTCTCAAAAAATTTATTTTTCCTAAGAATGACTGAATTTCTTTCACATTCCTAGGAATAGCTATTGTATCTATAACTTCTACTCTTTTAGGGTCAATTTTAATTCCATCTCGAGATACGATGTGACCCAAAAACTTGCCTTCTTTCATAGCGAAATGAGACTTCTTAGGATTTAAGGATAGACCAAACCTGCGACATTTTTCAAATGTCTGTTTGAGATGAATCATATGGTCTTCATCCGATTTAGAAAAAACAGTAAGGTCATCCAAATAGATGAATACAAATTTGTTCCGTTCGCCAACAAAAGCAATATCCATTGCGTGTTGAAAAGTAGCACCTGCATTCATCAATCCAAACGACATTTTATCGTACATAAATGTGCCCCAAGGAGTGGTAAATGCGGTTTTTTCTTTATCAAGATCACTGACAACAATTTGATTGTAACCTGAAAATCCATCAATCATTGACATCCTATTAGCTCCTACTACTTTTTCTAGAACATGGTCCATTTTAGGTAGGGGATAATTATCTTTGAGAGAAGATTTATTAAGATTTCTGAAATCGACACATAGTCTAATTTCCCCGTTTTTCTTTCTAACCGGGACTAGATTGGCTACCCAATCAGAATATCTCAGTGGTACAATTATCTTAGCATCAAGGAGTTTTTTGACTTCTCGTTCGATAACAGGTAATAAAATGGGGTTAATTTGTTGGAGTTTTTGTTTAAAAGGTTTGACACCAGGTTTCAATGGTATCTTATGTTCGATCACAGAAGTGTCATATGTTTTCAGTTCTTCATATGACCATGTGAAAACGTCTTTGTATTTTCTTAACAACTCCGTGTATTTATTTTTATTTTCTGCAGATAAATATTTGGATAGTTTAACCATTCGGGGATTTTCTTTAGTTCCTATATTACAATCTTCAACCTCCTCTGGTTGGGGTTGTAGGGTGGTTTTTGAAGGGATATCATCTTGATTAAATAGTCTTTCCAAGGGAATTAGACCCTTGGGAATCTGGTTGTTCTTGAGAATGAGCATTTGGTGATTTGCAATTTTATCGTGAAACTCTTTAGAATCCTCCCCCTCCTGCATGATCCAAATGGGATCATTTTGATTTTCTTGATCAATATGTGTTTCTGCAAATTCATCTAATGATTCTAGAAACTTTCGAAGCTACTCATTGTCCTCAAAGACCTGCCAATGCTGTATGTTATTTGGTATCGAAGGGAGATGTCTCATTCGTATGTGATACTTTAATTTAAAAGCAGTTGGGGGTGTGAAAGTTGATGCTGCTTTGGCTAAAACATCAGCCTGTTGATTTTCAGACCTTGGGATGAAATGGAAATTCACATAGGAGAATAAGTTCTCTATTAAATCCCAGACACAATTCCTATAGGACCGTAATCTAGGATGCTTGGCCTGGTACTGCCGATTCACCTATTTTATAATTAACTCGGCATCACCAAATACTTTGAGTTTCTTTATTTTCATCCTCCTAGCAGCTTCTAATCCTAGCACTAAAGCTTCATACTCGCATACATTGTTTGTACAATCCACATTCCACTGAAGCCTATATGAAAAGGGGATTACAAATTGATGATTGGGTGCCACAAGGAGTGCTCCTGCTCCGGCTCCAAGGAAATATGAGGCACCGTCAAAATACATTTTCCATACACCAGTGTTATATACATTTTTCTCTATTTCTTTTTTTTCAATTTTTTCTTCTATACAATTTTCGTCTATATCTACTTCAAAATCGTCATCAATAGATAATATACAATTTCCTAAGTCTTGGTTGACAATATAAACTGGATGATTGTTTAGGTTGTGTGGATCACCTACAATAAATGCCAACCTAGTCTCTCTGTAAAGACGCGTGTATTGTCCTTCGAAAACTGGAATTGTAGCGTATGTCATATCCAGTTGGAGAGACCCTCCAAGCTTAGCACCCCATGACCTAGATAATAGCATACCATACTTTGGGGGGATTTCAGCGACCACTACATCCATAAGAATACTTTTAGTAGGTATTTGGGCCAAACCTACCACTAGGTCTTTAATCATACCTATGCATTTGACTTTCCTCGAATCGAAAGAAAATAAGTCACCATAGGGCCTTGTGATTTCAAGACCAATTTTTTCCATAATTTCCTTTGGCATCACATTGTGGGAAGCTCTGGAATCCAACATACAATTATGAAGAAGGTGGTCAAATAGGGTTAACATAATATAAAAGGGGGCCACAATGTCTCTCGCACCTTCGAAGTGTGGACCAAAGACTATGTTTGGTTTGTCATCTTCTAAGTTAATGACGTCGGCTTGGCTTTCGTCTTCGGAAAAGTTAATCATTTTGGCGATTTGTTTTCTGTATATGGGATTTTTAGCTAATTCAACAAGGGGAATAGAAATTTTGATTTTATTTATTTCGTTTTCCAAATTAAAATTTCCTAAGGCCTTGTCGTTTTCTATATTCGGAGCTTCCATTCCTTTCTTTTCAGCTTTTCGTTGTGATGTGGACTTGTTTTCATTTATAGGAGCTTGTGTCTTCACAGGGAGTGTTTCTACTGGTTTTGACTGGACAGGTTGCGTATCAACTGTGTTTTTTTTCGCAGGCTGTTTATCAACAACTTTTGGAGTTGCCTCATCGGTTTCGCTTCTTGGAAAAATATTTTTTGCCGAAACATTTGGGAGACTTTTGTTCCTTGGTATTAAATTATATTTTCCCTGTAGTTCAGCTATGATATCATCTGCGATATCTTGATATGTGAAATCTTCAGACATATTATTGCTAACATGGTCTTTCGATGTGATTTCTTTATTTAAAGATTTTTCGTAATCTTGTCTCGATAAATAAGGTGATTTATTATCGTCTCCAAGATTATTAATATCTTCATCGATCTCTTCAAAATATCCTAGATCTTCCTCTCCAATGAAGTTTTCACTTTTGAAGGGTGTTGGAATTTTTTGGTCTTCATTTTTAATTATTTTTTGTGGGCTCTGAGGATCATGATTTCTTCTAAAATCTTTCCTGGGGAAATTATCTCTTTTCGATTTCTCTAGTTCCATTTTTGAGATCTTGTTTGAAAGTTCTCGAATTACCCTAGCCATCTCATCTATTCTATCTCCTGAGGATTTCCCCGATCCTGAAGGTCCACCTTGTTCTTTGAATTTCCTATTTTTCTTTGTTTCCAGTTTCAGTCTTTTCTTTTAATTTCCCTGATGCCATCATGTTTGATTCAATCTCAAGCGCATCATCCCTCATTTTTGTGAGATATTTTGATCTCCTTTCTCTCAATAATAAGGCAAAGTCGGGATCAAAAGCACCAACAAAAGTCACTTTTGCTGCGGGTTGTGAAGGTTCAACCTCAACTGGGATATTATTATACAACTTGTTGAACCTTTGCGTGAATTCTAGAACTGATTCAGAGTTTTTCTTTCTAAGGGCTCCAAATTCAGTAAAGTAGTAGAAGTGGTCCTTCCTCTCTCTCCATTGTCTAATCAAATCGCTTTCAAGTTCTTCATAAGATCTTAAAGATTCAACTGCTAAGGATCGGAACTGGGTCCTCACCTGTCCTTCAAAAGTTTGAACAAGGAGTCTAAAATAAACATTTTTCTGTTCTATTCTGAGGATGTCAACAAATTGATCAAAAAGGTTTATATGTTCTTTGGCAGTAAGATCCCCTTCCCCTGTAAATTTCGGAAGACTTTTCATATAATTCTCGGTGAGATCATGAAGTGGAACGGGAAGAATAAGAGAAGCATATCTAGAAGCTACTTTAGCGAAGATTCCAGGAAGTGGTACTTGAACACCTCTAGGGGCACCACCTCCAGCTCCAACACCTCATTGTGCAACCATAGTTAGATTTGAGGCTAAAGCTCGGAATGTGTGAGGAGAAGATTCTCGAAAATCTAGGGAGGAAACTTCAGGAAATGAGAACGTATCGTATGAGAGGGGAAGTGAAATAGATCTTTCAAGAGTTTCCGAAACGTTTAACTGCGTAAATTTAGGCTGACATATAGTATATGTGGGTAAAAAGACTTGTTTAAGTGATTTTCGTGATTTTAAAATCTTTTCCGGATCGAAGACTGGCGAGGTCTGCTTGCTGTCCGGGTTTTTTCTGGTGTTCTTTCGGCTAATAGCCAGTTTAGTTATCGTGGAGTCACCAAGTGAAAAATATTAGTAGCCTTAGAAGGTTTTCTATCCTTGTTCACTATCAAAAACAAAAAATGTCAATGCCGTTCTTCCCAGGGAAAAGATTCGTTTCTTCATTCCCCGACAATGGCGCCAAAAAGATGTTGTTCTTGAGTTTATACTTTAAGGATGTAAAGTATACCATCAAGGCATCCATAAATGTTTAAAAGAATAATCTCGAGGATAAGAATTAAAAAAGAAGGGTGAAACAAAATTAGTTTCTCAACTGTCTCTGCCTATCTTCCCGCTGTTCTTGGATGCTAATATCTCTCTCAATAGCAGCCCATGAATGTTCTAATTCAACCCGATTAGTTGTTGTTTGTAGGATGGTCTTAAATAGGTTCAAGGCAATACTGGTTTGATATTGAAGGCTAGGTTCAATGTTGGGTTGTCTGCTACTTGGAATAGTCATGGAGGATAAGACTTATTTAATCGTGAAAGAATTTAATCAAATGTTACTTCAAACTTTTAAGAGATGAGAATAGAAAAACAATTTTGAAATTCAAAACATTAACATAAATACATTCGAGGTCGTTTCCTGGATTTGTAACAATTCGAGAATTATAAAATAACAAAAAAGTACTACAGACAAAATATGAGGCTTTAATCAAGAAAGAATCTCATATTTCTACAGGTAATGAAGAAAGAAGACAAGGTTTCTAATGAAAAGTTAAGTATTTAAGGTTCAAATCATTAACAGGTCTTCAAATCACTGATAGAAATTTCAGGGGAAAAGATGTAAATAATTTTATATCCAAATCAATTTGAACTATATGCGAGATGTTTGCAGGTAACTTCAAATTGATTATTCATTAGAAAAACATTGAAAGAAAAACACAATAAAGCATAGTAAACAGGGTTGAAGAACACATAACTACAAATTTGCAGGATTCATAATCTCGTCTGTAATGTATATTATGATGGATTGGAAAACTGTTAATACAATCGGCTCTCTCAAAAAATCAAAAGCACTTTCTCAGTCTTTAGAAAATACATTTATACATCTTCATCAAAATTTTCTCGTTGGTGACTAACCAACTTCCTACTATTACGGTTACATATAAGAATAATGTCAACCGTTTACATTTCCTTTCTAATTTCTAATAATAAAAACATTTAAAAAAATGTTTTTACGTTTGTGTTGAAGAACTTCTTTTCTCTCCTTTAAGACACTGAACACACTTTCCCAAAAATTTCACAAACGTTCTGGGAGCATCTGGTATCTCATTTGCTTCAAACAAGAAAAATCTTTTCTCTAATTCAGGCAAACGATTTTCTATCATCTTCTCTGTGAACTTAATAGTTTGTAACCTTAAGTTCAACGTGACCATCCATTTGTTGATTTCTGTGATATTTATTAATTTAAGTTTTGAAATCTCTATCTTCATTTCCTCCAACTCTTCTTTGAACCTTAGCTAATGCTTGGCAATATTAATCTCACCTAATAATCTGGGGCAGACATTTGTTCCAATATTCAATGAAGTTATTTCTAAGAGATAAAAAATTCCCTGGCAATCATCATTGACATCTCTGGTTAATCTTTTATATTCGGTCAGGCCTGCTTCCCACACTTGAAGTATTATGTCCCCTTTAACCTATTCATAAATGGATAATTTCTTAATCCTTCCGACTTCTTCCTTTGTTGAGAGGGCTACTGCCTTTTGGAAAGTCGTTCTAGCTGCTTTCGCCTCCCTTTCTTTCTGGAAAACATTCTCCAAGGATTTATTTGTTTCTTGAAAATAATTCTGGACTATATCCAGATTCAAAAACACTTTCTGCTGTTCTTCCTCTATTTTCAAATGTATTCCCAATGCTCGTGTCCTGAAAACTTCAAGTTCTATTACTTGATTAGTAATAGAACTAATTTTATCTTGTAACTGTTTATTTTCTTCTCCTAGCTTTTGGACCTGTGCCTGTGTGACTTGTATTATCTGTTTTGCCTCCTCTAAGTCTTTTTTCATTTTCTGAATTTCTTGCATATCTTTTAGTCTAGCTTGTTCTAGACCCTTTTGTATTCCCCAAATGATATTTCTCTCAATGTCTTTTAATTTGTCTTGCAACTGAATTATTGTTTGGTCTTTTTGTTCGAGCATGGTTGTTAAACTGCCAATAGAATATATATTTGTTGATGCTATATCACCCATTGTACCTGCTAACTCCGTAGAAAATTCTCCATATTTAAGATTCTTTCAATCTATAATGACCCTATGTTTTTTAATCATCCCCTCTCCTCTTGGATGAATTTCATGTTTCAATATTGCTCTTCTCTTTTTACTGAAAAAGTAATCTGATGGAGGGATTTCATCCTTTGAAATTGGCTCTAGATCACTGACATATAGAGCTCCTTCATGGGGGGTTCCATAAGTTGACTGCAATGGGGTTAAGGAAGTGATAGGACTACCGAGCTCTGTTGATGTTGTTCCTCCTATCTTTTCTGGACATCCTTGGGGATTTCTAGGGTTGTTTCCTACTCTTTTCCCTTCTCTGTCTCTGATTCTTTTGTTTGAGAACCCTCTATGTTTTGAGAAGGTATCTCCGTATCCTTCATGTTGCCTTTGGTATTTGCTTTGTCCTGTGTATTAGTTTCAAATCCTGGAGGAGGCCCTTCCTGTTCTGGAGGTGGGATCAAAACTTCACTCTGCAAACTCTTAGGTAGGCAACTTTGCCTATGGCTCTGGAATGACACGAATACAGTCTGTGAGTCAGGTGGCATGACTTGTACTCTATTCAGTACTTCTTCATAGGATTTAACATCCTTAAATACATCATCATAAATAGATATTTCATGTTCATATGCCTTTAGATTACAATGTATAAAATGCCTAATTATTACTTGGTAGGGGTTATACTTTATGTGCTCAATATCTACTAATTTTACTTCTTCTAATGATTCAGCCTCTACCTTAGAATGGCCTAAATTTAATAAAGAAAATTTTCCAATATGAACAGGGAAAGATGGCCATGACTTCTTTTGAGCTGGTTTTAATTCTAATCCAACATCGCCCTTTACTATCTGATGGGCTACCTCCCTGCACACCAATATGTACAGTAGGAATTTAGGGAGTGCATGAGGAGGAATGGAACAACTGTAAACCCTAATGTAGGAAAAATTCTCCTCAATAAACCAGTCAACAACTGCTTTAATATTTTCTGTGATTGCATCAGAAATGCAAGGTGGTTCGCATCCAAAAAATATTTTATGCATCGGAATTATAATAAAATGACAAACCTCATAAAATGCATCCTTAGCATTTTCTTCCCAAAGGGGCAAGTGATATTTATGAATGGGTTTTGGGCAGGAAATATTCCAACTCCAATTCATTAAAGTCAAAGGAGTCACATAACAGATTGCATCCATAAGGTATGCTGACATGTAAAAGGCTGTTGGTTGTCCCTTTGATTTTGCTGTTTTGTAATTTAATATTTCCTGTGTTAGGTTATCTGACAAAATATTATGCCAGTTAAAACCATTTCCTTCTGAAGCTTCTTCTAAAAAGGGCACCCAATCTGCATGAAAATGACTGGGATCTTTTCTCCCGAAAAGTCTACATAACATTATGGCTACATATACCATGTATTCATTCAAGGATGTTGTAGCATAAATCCCATGGGAATCAGTTCTAAAATTTGCTGGACATCTCACCCATTCTCTAATCATATCCGGATATGTCCGGTCTGCCTCAATACATTCTTTCCTCTGAAACTCTGCTAAAAATTCAGCATTAAAAGTATGTTTAGGGTTTAGCAAGAGTTTATACATTACTTGTATGTGTTCTGGCCTGAATGAGCTGACGATAAATCCTTGGTCATTTAAGATGCTCCTTGTTGATATATCAACCTTATCCAGGGCCCAACTGATCATATCATTGTATGCCACGAGCCACGGGTGTGCAACGATCTTATGAAGCTCTGACTCAGCTATGTCCCGGAAATGATTTTCAGAATCAGGATGAGCATTCTCAAGCTCGTATTCCAGCAATTCGGAGATTTGAGTCCAAGATTTAATAGAGTCTATAGCGTGTGGAGTGGTATCGGAGATGATATCTCCTTCCTGTGTGTCTTCATTCTTCTTCGATGTCTTTTTCGGTGCCATGACTTCTGCGTTTAATTGAAAACCTGTCACAGAAAATGGATGAATGAGCTCAGCTAAAAATGAAAACATAGACGTTTAAATGTTCATTTTGAATATATTAAAAAATGACAAGATTGACACAGTTGTCACGAATTTAAGGATTTTAATGCAGAAGATATATTTCTGAGATACACATTTAATGTCCGTATTTAGGCGCTTTCGGGTTTTTAAAGTAAACGAGACACTTACTTAATTGGAAAGTGAAACATGAATGAACACTTAAAAAGAATGATTATAATTAATCCTATTTTGGAAAAAAGATTAATTAGTGCTAATCATAGATTAAAGTTAAAATCTTTGCTTTTCAGGATTTCAAAAATCATGATGTCGAGAGGTATGTTGTCGATGAAATCTGATTTCCGAAATTGTGAAATCGCGAAATTGTGATTTTTTAATTAAGGCTTAAAATGTTTGTAGTAAATTAATTAATTGAGATTAAACTTTTTCGGGATTTCGGGGATCATGATGTTGAGAAGTATGTTATCAATGAAGTCTGATCTCCGAAATCGCGAAATTGCAACGACTTTCTTTTTAAAAAACATGACTTAACTCATCTTAATTAACTAACTAATCATGATTAAGGCCAAAACATAATTAGTTTGATTTAATGCGAACTGTGGATCGGGGTTTCATGATTCAGGATTTCAGGAAACATGATGACAAGAGATGTGATCTCACTGAACTGCGAATCCTGAATTTGCGACATGATTATCTTAACCCTTAACCCTTCATATAAGAGAATTAATTAATCCATGTTTTAACTAAGACTTCAACATTTCGGGAAATCGGGGATCGAGATTTCGTGATTCGATTTACATCGAAAAATTTGTTTGTAGTAAACCCCGAATCCCAAAAATTCTTTAAGCTTAAATTTAAAATCATTAGTTTAAAATTTAACACGATTTAAAAAAATTTCAAATAAAAAGCGTCGGGAGTCTTATAATTTTTGTAAGCCTTTTTGCCTTTTATTATCCGAGTAATTAAAAACTTTAAGAAAAAGGTATTGTGTGCTTAGGATTGATAATGAAACTCGTGATTTGTGAAAAGACGAAACCCAAAAAAGAAAAATTTAGGCCTTAGGGATAAAAAGTTAAGAACTGTTTCAACAGATATCACCATAGAAACTGAAGTATGTCGATTTTATACATATTTGTACAAGGCCTGTCATCTCAATATCGATAACATTTTTTAGAAACTTCAATAGATTCATCTACAAGACCTTTGTGATCAAAGAAACTACATCAAAACTCACCTTGATATCATGCTCTTTCATCTTCATATATTTGATGTTATCATCAAAATATGTTGAGTCCTTAATAAATGAAGAAGTATGTCCAACTAGAGGAGTGAGATTTTTTTTCGACGTATTTTGCAACATTGTAGGTGGGTGAGCTAATGGTGTTCATGGTAGGTCTGAGTGAGGCTCCTTCTTTATGAATCTTAGGAATACCATAAGTGTAAGGCATGGTGACTACACTAAGTGGTAGCTTCTTTATCTAGTAATCACCAAGATATGAGGCATTAATTGCATTCTTGACTTCCTTCAAAATTCTTTTCCCAATATCCTTTTCAATATTTTGTATCTACCACTAGTTGTAAGATGTACTATCATTTTTCTGTGGTAGTCCCTTGTATTTAAAATGATTATTGCATTTCCCTTATCCACTTTTAGGATTTTAATATTCCTATTGCATTTGATATTTTTTAATTCTTCTATTTCTTAATGACTAGTCTTATTTCTTATAGGTTTGGCCTTCCTGAAATAAACAACACACTCTTGTCTTATTTCCCAAGCACTATTGAAGGGGAGAGTTCTAATTAAGTTCTCTATGTAGCATATAATATTCTCGTATGGAATATGTTTTGGTGCTACAAATTTAGTCCCTTATACAATACTTTAAAGACATAGTCATCCAATGCGTGCCTCAATAAGTTAACCACACTTCTTCCCTTTATATTGCATCCTTACCCATCAACTTCATCATTTTACAGTTGCTCAMARATCCATGTTCTAGCCTACCACATTTGTCTCTTCTCTAGCTCCACATATTTATTGATATGTTTCTCTGTAGATATTTTAAAATCCTTTTCCTCCTTGGAAATGGGGCTAACTTCAAATATATTTCATATATGCTAGATAGCTTTAGATAAAGCATTAGTAGCTGTCTATAAATATAGTCCAAACTATACCACATCCTCTTTATCTCATTTTTAACTAATTTCATTCTAGTGTTCTTGAATATTTCCAAATTTCTTTGATTATTAAAGTGGTGTTTAGGACCCGAGGAAATGGTGGCTTTACTAGCAGAAAAGGAATAGGAGAGAGGCCAGTCGACATCAGGGAGAATCCTCTTTTCAGATGCAACTTGAGTAGCTGGTTAAAATATATACATTGGTGGGAATTTGGATGATATCACTGTCATTATTGAAAGGAAATTCCAAAGAGTAGGAGCTTTACACAGTTTGCTATTGTTCAAATATTCATAAGGCTTGTGAGTTCCTTGTTTCAAAGAAACTTCCTTCTGGTGGTTAGGGAGAAAGTTATCTTTCATGACCAAGATAAGGTCTATACACACTTGGAAGGTGGAATATCACACTTAGTAAACACAGGTGGAAAAGCACATGGAAATTTGAGTGTTCAAGACCTCAAAATCAACAGTCAATAGTGGATCAAATCCAGATTTGAAAGCACTCAACAAATTTCAAGGAAGCAGTTTCAATAATTCCCATATTTGTAGTAACACATTCAACCTTATCTAATTAGATCGAATATTTCCAGATTTTATGTTACCAATGGCATATTCAAATCCACCTTCCTAGACAGAAGATCTAAACAAACACTCAATGGTCCAAATTAGATCTTATCATTTCAATATTTTATGACTTATTTGAAGTTTTATTTGTTTAATAATTAACTATATTCCTAAAATCAGTAATAATTGGGGATGATAATTTTGTATAAGGACAAGAATTTAAAATTTAATTGAATAGAGAGGCCCGAGAGAGATGGAAGAGGCTCCACAGAGGCATTGGGCATAGGTTTGTGCATGCTTTGTAAGCCTGAGGGCAATTTTCTTTATATTTTTCAACATCATAGCTAGATGAAGACCATGCTTATCAGTCTGTGTTTTATATCATGTTTCCATATTATTTCTTCCTCTTATTTTAATAGAAATGATGCACTATAGACTTCATGTACATTAATTGTTTAGTGTACTTAATATGTTTTAGTAACGTTCTTTTAGATATCAAGTTTTCATTCTCAAAATATTTTTTTGTTTATTGAATATTCACTCTTATGGATCATGTAAGTCCGATCTGACATTGATGCTTGTATAAATAACTAGATTTGGCCAAGGGATGTGCCTACTATCACAAACTCATCATTTCTACCAAATAGAAGTATTAAAAAAATGACTTTTAGGAGAATCCCAAGGCTTTGTTGATCCTGCTAATGTAAAAAAACACTTGAGTCATCTCTAAATATTATAGACTGTGGTTTTATAACTTATTTCTAGCAAGTTTCAAGCCCTATCCTACCTTTTTAAAGCCCTATTTCATCCATATCCTACCTATTGTTTTCTGATTCAAGACCTATCGCTACTCCCTCTCTAATCAATTTATGTAATTATTGTTCCTTGTTATTCTTTCCAGTTATAAGGATGTTAGGATTTTTTGGGCAATGTTTGTTGATTACAGAGGTCTTGTAGCTCCGATTTTTGGCTTATGTATTTCAGCCTAACCTTTCTAAAATCCCCAAGAAACAAACCTAAAAGATAGGTGGATTCACGATCCTTGTTGTTGTGTTCACTGCAAAGAAAATGATGAATCTTTCTCACTCATTACTTCCACTTGTTCAGGAGGTATAGGATGCTACTTCATTTATAAGGAGATTTCATTTTCCTTGTATGATGGTACTCAATGTGGAACAACCTTTGATGCTCGGGCATATTTATACATTAATGGATGTAAGGGGAAAGGGGTCTTGAGAAGTGTTTTGAATTTGTTGCTTAAAATTTTTCTGTTGAAGGTGGCTTCATAAGAATAAAACATTTTTTCAAGAGTTGATTTCAATGTTGAAAGAAATGTAGCAAGAATGAATATCACGATACTACCGAGTAACAAACTATCCTTCTTGTTCAATTATGTTGTTAACATTTCAGTGTAGCATTGCTATACTATTTTTTAATTTAGTTGTTGATGATTTTATTTGATTCCCATACAATAATCCCATAAAAGGAAATATAGGAATTCCATTTTAGTTAATTTGAAATGTTGTTGAATTGAATTTCTTGTTAACTTTTTCCTATGGATCCTTAGTTTTTTACTTGCAGTGAAATGGGCACTCGTAGATCTTCAGGAAAGATGGAAACTATTATAGTTGAGAATGCAAAGGATGAAATGGGTAAGTGGATCACATTACGGGTGTCCATTGGATCTTGGGTTACTTTGCAACCATCAAGGAATCAAATTTGGGCAAAAAAAAGAAGATTGGACGATTTAAAATCTCATTAGAAAGGTGTAGTAAGGGCATTTAAGCAGAGCCAACAGGGTGAAAAGGTGGAGAAGGTGCTTATAGCTCATGTGTATGATTGCGAGGACATACTCAAAGAGTCTATTGCCAAACAAGAAAATTTTCCTCAAATTGGACTAAATTGTAAGGGCTCGTCATTTTGTAAGCATTGAAGTTTTTTTTTCTTTTTTTTTTTTTTTTTTTAATTTGGGATTTGAGTAAAATATGAATGCCCTAGCTTAGATGGATACTGAATGTGGTTTATATTTTTTGAGTATATAAACCACATATGAATTGAAATGTGGATTTGAGTATATAAATATGAATTGAAATTGTCTTACCAAATTCTAATCCAACATTAATTGTTTGCATACGTTCAAAATTAGTTCTTGAAATTCAATCAGGTATGCGGGAGAAGGGTGGTGCATGTGATCATTTTGGTATGCACTTACCATTTTTGGTTTTTGTTGAAGTGGTCAAGGAAGAGGACTCTATTCGAATGGCTAAGAAGACATATTCTTGCACAAACCCCTCTGACATGTTATTATCCAACTTATTTTACTCTGGATGGAATACAAGATTACATGGTGTGAATGGAGAGAAATTAAAATGTTTGTTGAGTGTAGAGACACTTCGTTTTAGGTAATGTTTTACAATTTTGGTTTTTCCTTTTCTTTGAATTTCACAATGTTTGACATCACTTTCTAACTATTTTTTCAGTCTCTTTAACCTGTAGATATTCAATACCGAGACAAACTCTCTATGTTTCTTTTAAGTTTTGGCGTTTAGGAAAATAAGGGAGAGCATGGATTGGATTTGGATGCCAATAGAGAAAGACAATGATGATGACACTCATTCTCCTCTAATATCCATTGATTTTTTGAAGGATAGTGCACATTTCAAAACATTGTACATGGAAGAAAATTGTAATTTGTTTGAAGTTAGAAGACACCTTGAATTCGAAGAGGAATTGAGCCTTGAGGAAGACTTCTATTTAATTCACAATGGAAAAAGGGTGAGAATTTGATAGTTCATGTATGTTTCTTCATTTTATAAACATAGTTTATTACTTACATATTAATGATTTCTTTCAGACAGATTGGTAAAAGACGAGAGAAGAGCAACATGTGAAAAATTTGTGTTCATCCCCATACATTAGAAATTAGAGGAACATGACACAAGGTGAATCCTCTCCAACCATATGTTAGGAAAATATTTTGATATTAGTTGTGATGTCTATATTTTAGAACTAATTTTGAAATTTCCTACTTCAATTTATTTTGGCAAGAGAAGGTATGATTTTGTTCACTGAGTTTTTTCACATAATTTTTATTGCTTGTTATTTMTTACTACATTTCCAGGCCAATATTTGATGAAATTGAGGTGTTTTAACTCAACCTCTTTTCATCACATGTACAGGGAAATAAATGGAAAATCAGATGGACTTTCAAAGGCTGGTCTACAGTTGGAGAATGGACAGTGGCATATTCAAGAGCTTAAGGATAGCCAACACTCTGCATATTTTCATTCCACTTTGTTTTGAGCTTATTCTGGATGGAGGAATATATATTGATGTTGATGTAATATGGATTTAGGAGGGTTATTGGTTTATTTTGATTATCTGTATGGAAAATTGTTAAAACCTTTTTGATAAATCTAATTTTAGAACTCTGAGTGTTGTTCAGAGACTAGTTTTTTGCTCCCTTGTGGAAGCCAACATTTGTAGTATTCTATACTATAAAGAAAATTCCAGATGGGAAGTAGTTATTTCCCTCTCTTTGTTGAAAATGATATAAATTCTTAAATGCATAAATGTAATTTTATCTTAATATGAATAAAATTACAGTTTTTCCAATGAAAAAAATGTATTATGCTCCAAGTTATCAATTGTTTCCCTAAATTTATTACTACATTTCTAGCCAATATTTAATGAGTTTTTGTATAATGGTTGCATTAGCTGACTATGAGATGATCCCAAGTCTAGCATATTTTTTTGGCAGTTTAATTTGTTCCATTATATTCCTAATTGATGAATATAACAACGATGGACTTAGGGAGTGGGGATTTTCATTGTTGAGGATAATGGTGTTGATGTTGGGATTAATTTACATTTTTCCAATGCTTAGGAGAATGCTGCTTTTTGAGCTAGTTTATTTGGTATGGGAAGATGCATTTATGTATTTGTAAATTTGTTTTTCTAATAATATAAATGTGCAACTTCAAAGAAAACTGGTGAAACATGGTTGTGATCTAATAATGGATACAAAAATATAGAGTATTTCCTAGATATATCAGATGTGAGTAATAGTTTCCTAACTCAAGGCAACAACCAACCCTAACCCTCAGGTTTACATACAAAAATTGGATGAACGACTGTATGGTCCAATAAGATTTCTTAAAACATTGAGAGAAATGGCCTTATGAAACTGCATCCTTCCAAAAGTATTCAACATGTTTTCCAAGAAATTCAAATATGGCCACAAAAGCTTGAAGACTAAAAGTTAAAAATATAGACAAATCAAGAATTAAAGGAAAAGGACATTCAACTTCAAAAAAGATGATCAAGTTCAAGAAACAATTGTTCGTGCCTGTTTTAGAAAAGAATCACATTGAAGTTTGTAAATTTGATTGAATTTGTAAAGGCATTGTCCATTGGGATACCATTCAAATGGTGTGACAATCCTAAAGTTTGCAAGGAAAAACAATGATTATCTAAAAATTCTAAATAAGAAATATTTTACATTGCTTAAATTAATAATCTTATGGTGTCCACGATACTGCCCATGTGGATAACATATACTATAGATTCTAAATATTTTTACATTGTATATCATGCCAAGATAAACTCAGGGGTCCATCTTTCCCAATTGCAAAACAGATTGTTGCTGCTTTCCCTCTTGACATGGTTGTTTTTATGTTTGTGGATTGATCACAAGGCCACATTCTCATTGAATCAATCATTGAAGTAAGTTCTGTACATGGGCTTCTGATATCTCCCTAGCTTGGTCCAACTGACTTAAAGAGTCGAGACATTTGTTATCCATCTCTGTAGAACACCTTTTAACACCATCTTCTTCCATGTTACTACTAAAATAAGACAATGATGTCTCTAGAAGACTTATTTAGATCAAGACAAGCAACCACAATATGCATCACACCAAAAGACTCCTTCCTTGTAATTTAACATTGATCTCATCTTCAACACCTTTACTACTATTTCCCTCAATGGATTCTGCTTTTGGAAAAGATATAATATTTGGCATTGACTTTCTCAGGTATCAATTTCATCTGTCTAAAACAAAGGTACATCATGTAATTTGTCAATGTCAACAATTCAATAGTTGAGATATTTGTAACTCTTTCCTTAGTGGAGCTATGAAATATATACTTTGTTTTCTTTTCAGAGTAAAACTCTATTTCTTTTATGCCCTTCAGCTTAAATTTTCTTCCTTGAATATCTGAGATTGGATGATGCACACTGGGAGACATTGTTTTCTTGTAGATAGATCAAATTTTCAATCAGTGAAGGTCTTCTTGAGCCTGATATCTTGTTCTTGTATTAGAACTCTCTTCAATTCGTTTTAACTCCCAACATTAAGGAAATTGAAAATTTGGTTACTATGTACCAACCATAGTGATTCACACTCTGTTTTGTTCACTTGTTATTGAACTGGCACCATAATTGTTGATCTATGGAATCATGGATTACATTCCATAGTTACAACATCAATTGGCATTATCACTAAAAGGATGAATTGTTTGGTATATTGATTCATATACTACAACCAATGTCTTCAATGTATGCATTGGATGTCATTTCCTAAATCCACAAGCATTGAATCAATTGGGAACTTAAAATTGTCATTTATTGAATAGTTGGTGAGTTTAACCCCCTCCATTGAATAAGTAGATATGTATTCTCATATGTGTGGAAGCAACAAATAGTGTTAGATTTTGTTTGACTGTTTAATTCCAACACTAAATCAATTTAAGAGTATGGTTGGCTTCTAATCATAGAAATTGTCCCCATTGCCTACATTATTGGTTGGTTCCCATTATACCATTCACTATCTATTAGTTCACTGGTAGTTATTGAGATGTAAACCTTAATATTTAACCTCAACCATTCACCTCTCTACAAAATGTGGGGAAATTCCCTTGGTTCAAAAGGTGGTGAGCAATCTACAACAACCCCTCTAGGTGTGTGTGTGCTAAAATGGCACTTACAACCATCGTGTGTTCTATCAAATAGTTGTATCAGATCTCCTATAATTATGAATCTAGGCAGAAGTGAGAAGTTCTTGTAGATTGGTAGAACATATGTAAACGTATTAATTGAAGTAAATGGAGTTTGGACTTCATTCACATAATGAAAATGCTATGTGGGCACCTTCAGTTAGTAGTGAAAACAGACTAGTGAAGTCTTCAACCAAAGCAGGAAACATAGCCTTCATTCCAAGAAATAGCAAGTGAACCAAATCCAAAACCCAAATCTAAATAGAGGTTGCAGAGAAGCATTGTTTATTTCCGTAGAGTATCCATATTGATGAGATAGATGGGCTATAGGCCTATCATTTATGGATCACATATTTTAATAGTAAATAATTGGAAAAGGACCATATCTTGGACAATCCTAACTCAAGTGTTATTAATGCAACAAAAAATAATACTGATGACAACACTTTTTGATGTAGTGTTTGATGTATTTTGAATGTTGAAGGATGATGTTCACTGGTCATCTTTGTTCTATTGTAGGGAATTTCAATTCAATATGGGCATGTGCTTCTTGTGCTAAAGAGTATTGGACTGCTTTCCCCAATGCATTGACCATGATAACTCACCGTTATCTCCACATTTGGCCACTAAGGCTACCAACCCATCATTTTGTCCTGGACAAAAGAGCGTGGGATATTTTTCAACTATAAACCATTTGCAACTGAAGATATGACCACAATTTTATTTATAACATTTGAGTCATAGTCATAAAACTCATATAACCATTAGCCTAGTGGGTTAGCTCAACCAGTTAAAACAAATTGTTTCAAGGGGGAGTTCACTATGAAGTCTCCCTTTCTAGTCTCACGGAGGTTCAAGTCAAAATAGGTTTCGTTGGGTTACCAATTGCTATCGCGGTTGGGGGTTCAACCACCCTCCATCTGAATATGTTTTTCCTTGGAGAAAAAAAAATCAAATAACCATTCATCCTACTTGGTATAATTACCAAAAGGCTATGGAGTCCCAACAAGTTACAAAAAAGTACACGGTTGTATAAAAGTATGGAATCTATTGGTAGTATGTCACCCATAAAACCCATAAATACTCTATCTATGTAGGTGGACAAAACCTCTATGCGCAACCAAAAATGCTAAGAATAAGAAATAAACAATAAAAGTATAATGTAGTAGTAAGATCTACAAAAGAATAATCCTAGAGGAGGAATTTATAGTGGGATTAAAATCCCTTTTTCTGCTCAAAAAAGTAAAACTAAAGGTCCAAGAGGGAGACGAAAAAAGTTGAACCTGGATTGATAGAGTTTACCTAGATACTAGGTTAGCATTTTCCTACAGCTGTGTGAAACCAACATACATAGTAGATCCTTGATGGCACAATAGATCTGTCTAAGTTAGTTTCTTGTGCCCAGCAGAGAGAAAGCATAATGATGGTGCAACACTATTCTTCTTTGGGAAGTGTGTTGCAGTGATAGAAAGTGAGAAAGTGAGGATGCATGTATGCACTAGTCTCATCCTTTTCCTAGATTTAGAACTGTTGTTTAGATTTAGCATTCCAGTTAGCTAGAGTTTTCTTTATCAGTTGTAGCATGCATTTACTTAGTACTATCTTTAAAGAAGGGTGTGGATCCTTATGATAGCTAGGGCATGACATGAGACTTTCTAATCTGCACAAATCTATAGGAGGCACCAAAAGATTTGAATGTTTTTGTTGATTTATTTTGTTTCTGGTATATTTGTTCAAGTGTGCATTTAGGGGTTGCAACAATGGCCAGGTTTGGTCTCCAAGATCATCACATGTTGGAGGGTGCTTCCAACTTGGTAAAGTGGAAATTCACCATCAAGGTCCATCTCAACCATGTGGAGATTTCCACTCATGTGGGAAATCATGTAGTGAGGTGGTAGGTAATGCACAACTTGATGGAACTTTGACCATGAGTTAAACAATAACAACTCCATAATATTAGGAGAAGAACTCCCAAATAATACAAACACATTTCAATACAATAATCATAAGTCAACGTGTACACTAACCACTCTTGTTCATCTCTTAGATATACTAATTATCATTCATTCATTGGTCATGTATACATACTATTAGGTTGACATGTTATTTAAAAATAATATATGTCTTCTTATATAACTGCCCATTATGGTAATGACACCAAAATAGTTAGGGACACTGAGATTGTATTATTGTGAGGTGTCAGATGTTGGTCAATTGGTAGTAATGATGTTGTTTTACCTTGTTAATTTGTCTTTGGAATTTGAGCTGGTCCATTTTCTTGTCGTTGCCACCATCAAGTGTCAAATGTCAAGTGGTGYTTATCAGTTTATCCAATATTTAGTGTCGTAATGAATCACATTAAGTAATTCAAATCAAAGAAGGAATCATTATTATGTACAAACTCCAACTTCTACTTATTTKATACCATTACAAGTAAGCATATGAAAATGTTGGCTAACATTGAGTGGATGATAAGAACCCCACAATAGTGGTGGGGAGAAGGCTTTCACAATATTGTTGTGTTACAAATATTACGAGGAGAAGAAGTCAAGTGAATATTGGTTATAGTGTTTATCTATTTTCCACGTCTTCATCTAGCACATAGTTACGCTACTAGATGATGTGCTTGGCATAAGTTATGTTTGTGCATGTCTGAGGTGGGTATGTTTGGATATGACTTGGCATGACAACACATCAATTGGGCATTGGGAAACTATAATATGATTCTTTGTCATTAACATAATGCTTGATGTAGTCCCACTGATACCTAGCACAATGCAAACACTTAGAAAACTCAATGAAGTTTATATTTTTGGCCTAAGTATATAAATCATAGAGAATAAATTGATGGGAGTGTTGCAAAGAAGGTTGCTTGTAATATTAAGAATAACATGAGATGAAACAATGGAAATTTGGCCAAGCTTGCCAAATATTAAGACTAGACAAGACAATATCTTGGGAGTGACTCAACCACTTGGAATACTTATTATCAAAATTGAGAATAACTTGGAAATAACACTAAATAACTCATGCGGAGATTGCCACTCATGTGGGAAATCATGTAGTGAGGTGGTAGGTAATGCACAACTTGATGGAACTTTAACCATGCGTTAAACAATAACAACTCCATAATATTAGGAGAATAACTCCCAAATAATCCAAACACATTTCAATACAATAATCATAAGTCAACATGTACACTAACCACTCTTGTTCATTTCTTAGATATACTAATTATCATTCATTCATTGGTCATGTATAGATACTATTAGGTTGACATGTTATTTAAAAATAACATATGAATTCTTATATAACTACCCATTATGGTCCTCTTCAGGTCCATATCAACCATTAGAACACTGAAATTCGCCATCAAAACACTTATTTGTAGCCCACAGTGCATTTCTGGCAGGTGCTACATTTCTGGTAGCCCCGTTGTGCATCTGGCAGAAGTGTTGCACTTTTGAAAAGGAAGCAAATTAATTCATTGCAGAGGTTTTCTTTACCGGGTCATAGGTCCAGCTTGTCATTAACAAGTAAGTGGGCCACATTCATGCCACCTTTACCCTTATTTTCTTCATTGTCTTCATACATCTCAGTAAAAAACTATCTCCTAGGGTTTTGTTGCATCTTAATCTTTCAGTCATATTTTTCCATTTCTTGTTATAGAAACCCACATCCTGTGCTTAAACGCCCTCACCTACACTCCCTAACACCAATACTTAATATCCACAATTTCCCCAAGAGTTTAGACAACAGTTAACCACTACCTTCCATCCATCTACCAGACTATCCCTTATCCCATGTTTCCACAAATTATACCTTACCCCTTCTGTTTCCCACTGAAAATTAAGATTTTCACATCATGGAAACCAGAAGTAGTGATACTCAGAAAAGGAGGTACAATAAGGGTGGGAAAGTGTCCAGGTATGAGCCAACATAGATCAGATAAATCATGGCCTCACCTTTCATTAAGAAATTATTTGAAGATGTTGGCTGCCTACGGTTTTTTGAAAGAATTCAAGAGGTGGGATGCCATGCTAAATTGACCAGCCTCTTTGCCACCAATTTCAAGAAGGATAAGACCACAATTGCAGGGGTAGACTTCACTATTTCCACATATGTCATTGCCACAACTACAGGTATTCCCAATCATGGAGAAATCTAGTTTAAAGGAATGGATTTGGACATTGAAAATTACAAGGTTTTCCTAAAACCACACTATAAATATACTCCAACTCATATTTTTCCTTTCAGACAGTTTCTAGATAGATATGCCCCGTTGATGAAGATGATCATGAAATACTTTACCTGTGAAGGGAGATTTTCAAGAGTGTACTAGGATCACATAAGGTTGTTGATGCATTTCACTACCATCAAGCCACTTAACTTGCCTTATTACTTATTCAGAAGCCTGGTCAAAATTATAGAAAAAGGTACAAAGAAAAGGGAAATATCACAAAACAATTTTGTTTCATCATGGTTTGGTAAAGGTCATGGTCATCGAAAAAAATTCAGAAATCAACATGCCTTGGGAGGATTTCATCCGATCAGTTTCTCTTCTGCCTGCTACTAGTCAACCCAGCAGTCAAAACACTTAATTAGAACCACCAAGGCCACATGAGGTTGGCTCATCCAATAGGATTTCAACTAGAAAGACACATGTGGCATAGATTACACAGACTTACTAGAAAGGGAAAAAACTGGTTTTTGCCCCTAAGAGCACCAAGAAGATGTCTACACCCAGAATGTTGACTAGGGGACAAACTAGGCAAATGCTCGAGGACAATACGGTGGAACAAGTTCAAGGAGAATTGGAGCAGTCACCTAGGCATGCAGATGACTCCCCATTGAATCATTTTGAGGAGGAGATGCCTCATGAGAAAGAGATGTTTGACCATGCAAACAAATCAAATGAAGAAATTATCAAAGAGAAACAAGAAAAAATACAAGAGCTAAAGGATGATATTGAAAAGGCAAATCACATGGTGGCATTACTAAAACAAGAGAACAGACCTTTGAAGCTGAATGCAATGCATCAAAATACCTCACCAGGTCATCCATCATCCAATAAGGAAAAAGACAAAGGTAAAACATTGATGAGTCTACAAGAAGATGAGTTTGAGAAGAACAAGGAGTATTGACTTGGGAGAGTAAACCAATACTTGGAGAAGCTATTGAAGAGGGCCAACAGAGACACCAAGTTGTAGAGAAACATGTTGAGACATTATTTCACCAGGAACCTGATTTGCAAAATTAGGCTCAAAAACATGAAAAAGAGGCTAAGGAAATCCCTAAAGAAGCCAAAGAGGATATATAACCTTGATCTCTTGGATGATGCATCACTGACTGTGTAAACCCATCTCACAAGGAGTCTCAGAAACAAATTGCAAGGAATTTTGACAAATTTTTGAAATTTTTGAAATTTTTGGTATTTTGACAGTTTTGATGTACAGAAGCGCAGCGTGGCCATGCTGTGCTTTTTCTCAGAGGATCTAAATGATGAAAAATTTACATTCTTTTATAGGTATTGAGTTGTAATTCACATATATATACTATGTTCTTGAGTTGGATGCACAGATAGAGAGAGAGTTTTTTGAAAGTACCATTATGATACCATAATTTCTCTAGAACTTGAATTTTGTTGATACATATATTAAGAGAGAAGCTCTATAAAGGCATTGGAAATTGATGCTAAATAATAAATTGATCTTGCTTTGCAGTGTGGGTATTTTTCCCAAAAGGGTTTTCCCCAAAACATCATTGTGTAATTTTTGGATGTTTATGTGTTATTTGTTTTCTATGATTGTTTGTTTAGATTTTCTATACACTCTTCTCTTGTGAATTATATTAGGAAGCATATTATATGCTTTTGCTTCCTTTTATTTGGTAGAATACCCTTATCTCCTTAGATCCTAGTTTTTAGGGACAATGTTTTTTATCTAACCTTGCACAAAAGGAAATCATGTTGCAAGAAAATAGTGAGCACATTAAGGCTATAAATGGAAAAGTTTAATGGCATTAACTTTGAGTTGTGGAATATCATGATGAAGATTTGTTCATATATTGACATCAATGGGTTGTAGTATTTGGAACAAAAACCTATGTTATGAAAGAAAATACTACGTAGTTTTGGAGAGAAAGGTGAGAAGCCTTATTAGGCTTTGTTTGGTTGATTCTATGTATGAGTGGAGGACCCTCTTGGGAAATGGTTTTTGAAATGCTCATTTGTTCTTAATTAAGTTCAATCATTTTAGTCTCTTGTACACCCCTTAATAAGGTTATTAATCATTATGCACAATAGATTTTTTTTTATGGAAATGAAGATGTTCTTGAAAGAGAAACTAGAGATTCTCCTAATCTCTTTTAAACTCTCTTGAAAAGGATATTGATCATAGATATAAGGATATTCAACATCTAAAACTATAGTATTCTTTATATTCCTCGCATTTGTTTTAATTAAATGAGATCACTAGCTATATTGAGTTAATTTTCCATATTCATTTGGGCTTAATGAATGCCTCAACCCTCTAATTACTCTTAGCAATAGAGGTACCTTAAATAAAAAATGGTGTAACAAAAAACATATGAATATTTAGTTTTCTCCATATTCTTTTACTTAAGTGGAATCTATAGGTAATGAAGTTTCTAATTAGAACCTTCCATGCTTCATGCCCTTCACTGAAACTGATAACTCACTAGGAACACATGCATGGTCATGTGTCTAGGAAGAAAAACTTCCCATTCCCAAGTAGTCCTTAGGGGAAAAATACATGATCTATATAACTCTATGAAAACCTTCCTCATCATTGGACTTATCCCATAACAAGGTATTGAGTATTTGTTTGAGATACTAATAGGATATGGTCGAGGGTACCCAATAAGAATAGTAGTACAAATGGGTGAAACCAAGAATTCGGCTCAAATCTAAATTGTACCTTTGAACATCTTAGAGCTCATTCGGTGAAGTTGCATGAAATGTAAAATGTATCCCTATAGATAAAAAAAATTGCTCGAGTTGAATTATGGTCATCATTTCCCTACAAGATAATCAAAAGAATCTCCCTAGCCCAATATAAGGAACTATGTGTATAATCTATTTTCATATTGGAACTAATAAAATAATTAGAAAATTATATATGAAATCCATAGTGTTATCCAAAATTTCCTTCTCTTTGAACTAAGGTAAGGAAGGAGTCATGAGAAAAAATCCCATTAACAAGATTTCCACCCTCAAGAGATAGTAAGGAGATACCCTTTTATAATTCCTTAAGTTGTCCTATTTTGAAGAATATATCAAATTATTCTACAACCATAACAWACAGGGAAGGCACCCAAATGAAAACATTGTGATCAAATTGAAGTGGAAAATTTTATGACATCTTTCCTTGTTGAAAAATCATTGATCATGACAACAACAAAAAAGGTATCCACAAAATTTGTGAAGAATGGTTGAAACCAAAGACATTAAGATTGTTGATATTGAAATGAAATTCCACTATATCATATGAATTAGTGAAAATGATTTTGATGATCATGGAATATATAACCAAGCATCTATCCCATTCCATCCCCTCCCCTATGGTGATGGCATTGTCCAAAATGTAGTGACTTCTAATGAAGGCCATATGTCTTGATTTTTTTATTTCAAAATCATTGGGTTCAGTTATAGAGATAGAACTTTTGGCCAATATTTTACAAAACACATTCGATAAAGTGATCAAGGGTTGATTAGTGATATGCACTTGCTTCTCAATATTTGTAGGTTCACTATATGTCAAATATGTGTTTAAAATTATGCATCTTTCCTTCAATGAACATAAATCTATATTAGGGGTCTCAACTTTGCAGTGTTGAGATTTTGGAGTTTAAAACACAATTCAACTGTAGTGATTCTAAAGCTATCTCAAAAATATGAAAATGAGGCTAAGGAAAGCAATAAAGAAGCCAAAGAGGAGAGATATCCTTGATATCTTGGATGATGCATCATTGATTGTGTAAATCCATCACACAAGGAGTCCCAGAAACAAATTGCAAGGAATTTTGACAATTTTTTGAAATTTTTGGTATTTTGACAGTTTTGATGTACAGAAGCGTAGCGTAGCCATGCTGTGTTTTCTATAAAAGGATATAAATGATGAAAATGTTACATGATTGGATAGGTATTGAGTTGTAATTCACATATATATACTCTTTTGGCAATTTCAGATCACAGTGTTGAAGAAAAATCCAAAACACATGATAAAAAACATGTCTCTGCCACTTTTTCAAGACCTTCGATGCGCTTCTGGGAGTAAATTTGGGAAAACATATTTTTATCTATCAAACGGTGTCCATTTTATTTTCTTGAGGTGTCTAATGACAACTAGATACCCTCAAGTTTCTATGGAGCCTTTCAGAGTGGGGTTTGGAGTAGTGGAAGGCTTTCAAAAGTCCTATCAAAGGTTGGCGTTGTGTTTTTGATTGATGTTGTGTTTCTGGGAAATATGACAACATAGTTCTTTCTTGTTTCAGAAATCGATTCTATGATCTGTTTTGGCTCATACCTAGACACTTTCCCACCTTTATTGTACCATTTTGGAGTTTAAAATACAATTCAACTGTAGTGATTCTGAAGTTAGCTCAAAAACATGAAAAAGAGGCTAAGGAAAGCCCTAAAGAAGACAAAGAGGAGAGATAGACCTGATATATTGGATGATGCATCACTGATTGTGTAAACCCATCACACAAGGAGTCTCATAAACAAATTGCAAGGAATTTTGCCAATTTTGGAATTTTTTTGAAATTTTTGGTATTTTGACAGTTTTGATGTACAGAAGCGCAGTGTGGCCCCACACTGTGCTTTCTCTCAAATGATATAAATGATGAAAAATTTACATTCTTGGATATTTATTGAGCTATACTTCACATATACATACTATTTTGGCAATTTCAGATCACAGTGTTGAAGAAAAATCCAAAAAACATGATAAAAAACAGGTCTCTGCCACTTTTTCAGACCTTCGCTGCGCTTCTGGGAGTAACTTTGGGAAAACATATTGTTCTCTGTCAAAAGGTGTACATTTGATTTTATTGAGGTTTCTAATGACAACTAGATACCCTTAGGTTTCCATTGAGCCTTTCAGAGCTGGATTTGGAGTAGTGGAAGGCTTTCAAAAGTCCTCTCCAAGGTTGGCGTTGCATTTTTTTATTGATGTTGCGTTTCTAGGAAATATGAAAACATAGTGATTTTTTGTTTTAGACATTGATTCTATGATCTGTGTTGGCTAATCCCTGGACACTTTCCCACCCTTATTGTACCATTTTGGAGTTTAAAACACAATTCAATTGTAGTGATTCTGAAGTTAGATCAAAAACATGAAAAAGAGGCTAAGGAAAGCCCTAAAGAAGCCAAAGAGGAGAGATAGACTTGATATCTTGGATGATGCATCACTTATTGTGTAAAACCATCACACAAGGATTCCCATAAACAAATTGCAAGGAATTTTGACAGTTTTGGCAAATTTTTGAAATTTTTGGTATTTTGACAGTTTTGATGTACATAAGCGTAATGTGGCCACGTTGCGCTTTCTCTAAAAGGATATAAATGATGAAAAAGTTACATGATTGTATAGGTATTGATATTTAATTCAAATATATATACTCTTTTGGCAATTTCAGATCACAGTGTTGAAGAAAAATCCAAAACACATGACAAAAAGCAGGTCTCTGCCACTTTTTCAAGACATTCGCTGCGCTTCTGGGAGTACCTTTGGGAAAACATATTTTTCTCTATCAAAAGGTGTCCATTTGATTTTATTGAGGTGTCTAATGAAAACTATATACCCTCAGGTTTCCATTGAGACTTTCAGAGATGGATTTAGAGTAGTGGAAGGCTTTCAAAAGTCCTCTCCAAGGTTGGCGCTGCATTTTTTATTGATGTTGCGTTTCTGGGAAATATGACAACATAGTGATTTTTGTTTTCATACATCGATTCTTTGATATATGTTGGCTCATACCTGGACACTTTTCCACCCTTATTGTACCATTTTGGAGTTTAAAACACAATTCAACTTTAGCGATTTTGAAGTTATCTCAAAAACATGAAAAAGAGGCTAAGGAAAGCCCTAAAGAAGCCAAAGAGGAGAGATAGCCTTGATATCTTGGATGATGCATCACTGATTGTGTAAACCCATCACACAAGGATTCCCATAAACAAATTTCAAGGAATTTTGACAAAATTGGCAAATTTGGCAAATTTTTGGTATTTTAACAGTTTTGATGTACAGAAGTGCAACGCGGCCATGCTGCGCTTTCTCTTAGAGGATATAAATGATGAAAACGTTACATGCTTAGATAGGTATTGAGATTTAATTCACATATATATACTCTATTGTCAATTTCAGATCACAGTGTTGAAGAAAAATCCAAAAAACATGATAAAAAACAGGTCTCTGCCACTTTTTCAAGACCTTCGCTGCGCTTCTGGGAGTAACTTTGGGAAAACATATTTTTCTCTGTCAAAAGGTGTTCATTTGATTTTCTTGAGGTGTCTAATGAAAACTAGATACCCTTAGGTTTCCATTGAGCCTTTCAGAGCTGGGTTTGGAGTAGTGGAAGGCTTTCAAAAGTCCCCTCCAAGGTTGGCACTGCGTTTTTCATTGATGTCGCGTTTCTGGGAAATATGACAACATAGTGCTTTTTTTTTCTAGACATCGATTCTCTGATCTGTGTTGGCTCATACCTGGAGAATTTTGTTGGATTTACTTCACAGACACCTAATATTTATTTTTCCTAAGGTTATTCCTTGTTTATTATTCATAATTAGTCATTATCCAATCTCCTATATTTTAGGGGAGAATATTCCACCTGGAGAATATTCTCTTTTAGTTGACACTTCAGTTTGACTAGTTGAGTTGAGTTTAG